>BSBK01009468.1:202500-249886 GCA_027943335.1 Chamaecyparis obtusa | reverse complement strand
CTGATATAGAAATTATATATATGAAATATACATCTAAATAATCTATACTATATATTCCAATGATCTAATATATATATATATATATATATATATATATATATATATATATATATATATATATATATATATATATATATATATATATGGGTCTGTGCAAGATCATGAGGGGCCAAAAAGTGGCAATGTGAAAAAATATTCACTTTTCACTCGTCCAAAAGTGCATGAAAGCGCTTGTTGACTTTTTAGTAGGCATGGGTGTCAGTACACCTGGGCAAAGCTGCCACCAAAGCACATACCTAATCGGGTACCCGAAAATATCGGGTACCTGATAACTGTGGCATATATCCAACACCCGCGAGCCCTATTCTTCATTTTCGAGCGCAATTTCTTCAAGTTTCTAACCGCATTTTTTCTGATACTCGATATATTTTCAGATACCTGATATTGGAAACCCCAAATTCAACTCCGAGCATATTTTGGTAAGTAGTTAATTGCATATTTTTATTAATTTATTTCATTTTCATTATAAATGTAGCATTTTTTTTAAAAATAGGGTTTTGTATTTATATTTGTAATAATATTTGAAACTTAGATTTATTTTTTATTTAATCAGGCATGGCTGACAACAATGAAGAAAATAACCCTCCAAATAACAATCCTGAAAACAATCCCCCATATCTAAACCCTAAATCTTTACAAGATTTGATAGAAGAAAATTTGAACACAATACGAGGTTTCCAAAACATGTATCAAAATATACCTACATTAGGTCCCATGCTTGCCACACTAAATACAATTGTTGGAAATATTGACACACTCACACAACAACAGAATTGCTGCTCTTCATTGGCGTGATGAGATATGCACGCCCAATTTGATGATGGGCTTGACCATGATGGGATTGCGGCCCTTAATATAAGTAAGGAAGATATAGCCACCCTTTTTGTCGATCCTAAAACCGGAATACCAGTTGACCCCAAAAAGCCCAAATTATCAATAAAATGGTGCACAAATGAAGCAATGCACACAAACTTTTGGGATCGCTAGTGGATGGTTTTTGATAAACCACCACATAGCAATTTGGAGGGTCCCATTTTATTTCCTTAAAAAAATTGTATGCTGAGTTTGTGCTTGGTCACCATGTTGATTATTGGAGTATGAGGCCCAACATGGGCATAGGCAGAGGAGCTCCTCAGACTAGGCCATCTTTCCAGCACCGAAAGGCCACTACCTTTGTCCCCCCCTACTGATGTCACACCCCCTCCTCCAGTGCAGCATCTCGATATCATTTATGAGGCTGCTGAACTGACTATTAGGGTCATTCATTTTACTAAGTGATCAGTTGATCACACAGACTAGGTCAGTGTTGCCTCTTGTGGATGCTGCTGGTGCATCGGACATCTCGTCGGAGTTCACATGTATGCGAGCCCCATATGTGCATTATGTGCAGGCATATGTGCCTCGGACCACTTACTGATTTTGATATATATCAGTTTCATGATATTGATGAGGGAGATATAGGAGAGGCTGCTGCAGAGGCTACAACACCTCATGGAGCATCTACATCTCATGAGAGTGCTCAGGAGGTGCACATAGAGCCATTGACTCCTGTTGATATGGTAAGAGTAAACATTATAAATAAATTTGTCACATGACTTATTTAATTTAAAAATAATTTATTTATTTAGATTAGGTTTTAATGATTGCATGCACTTATGTATATATATTTTTTCCATTTATGTTCAGTCGATGACATAGGAGGAGGTGAGACAAGTGGATGAGTCCACACTTTCGGCCATTTCATTTGGCCTTGATGACTATACGGTATATTATAAATTATGTACCCATTAGTTTTTTTTTATATCATTTGGTGTACATGCTTAAATCTCTATCAATTAGAGCAATAAAATTCATACATTTACTAATATATATTGTCATCTTATTGTGTTCTTGCAGGCTACAGCCGACATCAGTGGGGGGCGTGAGGGGGTTCCTTCATCAGGTGTCGACAAAGGAAAGGTAGTTAATTGTTTAAGATTAATTATGCATGCATATGTATGCCAACTTGTGTGGTAGTAATAAATATTTTACTTGCACTTTATTGTATAGGGTGTGGCTATTGATGATGTCCCGACACCAGTTCGGTGGCGTAGGGTTACAGGCGTCTCGATTCGGAGTGATAGCCCGATTGTAACGTAGAATTTTACATATGTTATTTGTATTTTGGTAACTAGGGTTGCTATGATGAAGTACATTGATATATAATTGACAATCTTTTTACTCTCATAGGCTACTCCGACTGTGAGGGAGGTCCCACGAGAATCTTTTGTTTCTTTGTTGACCTAGCCCACTATTCTAGAGGAGGGATCACCAGATGTAAGTTTTAATTTTAGTTCAATCAATTTGTAATTTTATTATGCTATCATCCTATTTTGTAGATTTATTACTCTATGTTGCACCAGTCTACTAATCTCATTATTGCAAAATATATATTTATAGGTCAGAGTTGGTATTGTTGGCATGGTCCCTTTGCTACCCACGGACTTAATGCTAGGACACCTGATTGTGGTAGGCAATCGAGAGACCAGGTACAAATTTATTTGTATTCGGTTTATAATTTTAATTAAATTTAGTGTTTGAAAATTATGAATTATATATATATATATATATATATATATATATATATATGTATATGTAGGGTGGCTGCAAGAAGTTGGGTGCTAATTCTGCGAAAGTCCGCGACTTGGAAAAATGCGCCGCTCAAAACGGGCACCCATTTCTTAACAATCGGGTGCCCGTTTTGCTTCGGCACTGCCGATCTTCAATAAAATGGGTGCCCGTTTAGGTTCGGTCAAACGATACGAAACGGGCACCCATTTTTTAAGAAACGGGTGCCCGTTTTGAACAAAACGGGTGCCTGTTTTGAAAAAACCGGGTGCCCGTTTTGTAAAAGTATTTATTTTTTTTTGTTTAGTGCGTTTCCTATCATTTTCTAGCGACAGGAAATGAGATCTACGTTTTTTTCAAAATCGCCTACCCGTTTGTTAGACGCCTGTCGACCCCACAAATAGATTTTTTCAAGTTCCAGGTACGTATTTATCATTTTTATGTGTGTTACTTTATCTTTTCATGTTCATTTTAAGTAGTAAAACGTTAAATTTTAGTTTTAAATAGTTATTTAAGTATGCGTTTTAAAAATGAATGTATTTTCTTAGATTATGAAATGTATGTTTTTATTTGTTATTCGATTTATTTAGAAATAATGTGCAATTGAAAACAATTTAACCTAAAACGTAAGAAAGTAGAAAACAAAAACCTGAACAGTAGAAAACTGAAAACAAAAAACTTAAAATAGAGAAAATTGAAAACGAAAACCTAAAACGGTGGAAAACAGAAAATGAAAACCTAAAATGAAACTGAAAAAAGAAAACCTAAAACGTAGAAAAACTGAAAACAAAAACTAAAATTGAAACTGAAAACAAAAACTTAAAATGAAACTGAAAAGAAAAACCTAAAACGAAATTGAAAACGAAAAACCTAAAACGTAGAAAACTTAAAATGAAACTGAAAATGAAAACAAAAAACAAAAACTTAAAATGAAACCGAAAACGAAAACCTAAAATGAAATTGAAAAACAAAACTTAAAACGAAACTGAATTTAACGAAAACCTAAAATGTAGAAAACTGAAAATGAAAACCTAAAACGTAGAAAACCAAAAACATATTTAAAATTGTAAACGAAAACCTAAAACATATAAAAAGTTAATTTTATTTTTAAATAGCATTATATGAATTTATTTAAAAAAATGAATGTATGTTTATAGTTTTTCATTTATTTATGTTTTAATTTACTTTTCAATTTGTTTAGAAATCATGTATTTGTAAAAAACTGAAAATGAAAACTTAGAATGTATAAAATTGTATTTACGAAAACCTAAAATGTAGACTTGATTGTAAACGAAAACCTAATGTTCTCTCCTCTCTGATCGTGTTCTCTCTCCTCTCTCTTTCTCTTATCTCTCTCCGTTTAACTCTCTTCTCTCTCTCTCATCTCTCTCTCTCTCTCTCTCTAAAATTCAAGTTTCAACAATCATAATCAAGTTCTATGTGTTCCTCTACGATGAATACATTATTTAACCCCTTCAATAAATATCATTTTTTTAAAGCTTCAAGTCAACTATTGCATATCTAATGTAACATTTGTCTATTAAAGCATTTCCATTAAGGATTAATTTGTCTCCTTTCTAGGAATAATCTCTATTTTCCTTCATCGATTGTTGGGGTGGCCATGTGATAAGACCATTAAATTTTTGACATAGGTAAGCCTTGATATCCTTTCTAACCAATTCTCTCCACTTTTATATATGTAGGTTCATTTCTAACCACATATATTGTTACAAGTGTGTAGATTAGATAGTGATAGATAGACTCACATTTATAATACATAGAAACACATGGACTAGGATTCCCTCAAACTATATCTAATAATTTTTTAATTATTTCCAAATAGGAAAAGGTATAAGACCTATTAGTTGAGAATCTATAGAACTCTTCTAATTCAAACAACCTCAAATTGGGTTTCCCTACTCTAGACATAAACTTCAAGCCTAGATTGTAGATATAGGGTAATGGTTATCCCTTCTTTCTAGATATCAAATATTTTATTAATTTTCAATTTTGTATTTAGTTGTTATTGTTAAAAGTTATCAATTTGATATAATGTAACCAAGTTCATGTATACATATTTCCTAATCTCAAATTCATTGAAAAAAGGAACATAAGTCTAGAATTCCAATTTTATATTAGAATTGTAGCTAAAATTATTTTTGTTCTAATGATGCATAATGAAAATTTGTTCTAATTCCTCTCTTATCTCTCTCCGTTTAACTCTCATCTCTCTCTCTCTCTCTCTCTCTCTCTCTCTCTCTCTCTCTCTCTCCTCACTTGCTAGCTCCTCTCTCCGATCTCTCTGTCTCCTCTCTCATCACGTCCTCTCTCAGGTCTCTCCCTCTCTCCACTATCTCATCTCTCTCCCTTGAACTTTCTTCTCTCTGTCGAGCCTCTCTCATTTCCATAGCCATTCAGCTAACTACAACAATAACTTTCAATTTATCACAAACCTTAACATTATCATCTTCTAGGGATTTCATTCTCTACTCATGATAATTTTTAAGATCTTCAACCCCCTTCAAATTTTTTTGGTTCATCACAAGAAGTTTATTAACCTTTTCATTGTAAGGGGTGGAAACCCCTTTTTCCTTAATTGCATTTAGCTCTAACACAATCCACATTAAGAGAGAGCAATGGCCATCCATAGTTTTCTTTGACATCCCTTCCTATATTTTCTTTATCATAAACAAAAGACCCTTTCTCCAAAGGAGTATCATTTCTTTGAAGGGATATGCATGTATGCAAGTCCATATTATCATCATTTACAGGTGGAGGGGGGGTAGGGGAGAAGCTTCATCACACACATTATCCCATCTAAGTTTCTTAGCATAGGATGAAGTTAATTGGCCCTTCCGTTTTCCTTTGGCCATGACAAAAGAAGAACCATTAGATTTTTACCCTACCTATAATATCCCCACTAGGGATGAAAGAGTCAGGGACACACTCAATAGAGGGGAATAATAAAAAAGCTCATAGTCTAAAATTACATATTTTAAGTGGGACTTCGCTTCCCTTTTTGGGTTTGTTTTCTTTCCCAATTGAGGCCCACCCTCATCCAATAAGGAATCTTCCTTAGGACCCATCGAGTACTCCTTGAGAAAGCAATTGACTTATTTTTAACCTAGCCATATGGGGATTTATAGCTACTAAAATAGAGTTAGAAAACTCCATTATAAGGAAAATTAAGCCCTTATGTAGAACTGGATATGAGGGATTCTTTCTATGAGTTTTAATGCTATGGGAATGCAAAGAGAGCAAGTAGAAAGGAATATATGTATATTTATCATGTTTGAAATAGTTTAAAATGACAAAGTGGTAGCTGAAAAGACTAGTAAAATATCCATTTAAAGTAACATGCCTCATAATAAATTTAGATATCTTGGCCTAGAGAGGAGGAATGGACACCCTATCATAGTTGCGATTAGTGCTTCTTTGAAGCTTTTATTTGTCCTTTCCCAAGAAGAAAATTATTTGTCCTTTCCCTTGAACTTTCTTCTCTCTGTCGAGCCTCTCTCGTCATGTTCAATGTACTAAAAAGTAATTATTTTCAAATTGACCTTGATAAAGGAATACATTATATATCTTTAAACAAAGACATCGTAGCAAGTTTAGAATGTAAGTAAATTAAAAATGTATATGAATAATTAAATAAGTAAATAGTTTAATATTACATCTGAATATTATATTAACAAACCAACTAATCAATATAAAAATATAACCTTATTGAAAAGAAATAAACATTTACAAAGTAAACTCTCTTTATTTGACCTAATATGAACCTTAAACCCTAGTATGTACCCTTAAAACCTAATATGACCTAGTATGTAACCTTAATACCTAATAGGACCTATTATGTACCCTTTAGACCTAATAGGAGCTAGTATGTACTCGTAAGACGTAATTAGGATGTACTATCACCCTTAAGACCTAATATATTATGCATGTGTTTCAATACTTTTCATTTACATTTTCAAATACTTTATAAATGTGTACATGTGAAGATAGAGATATATATGTTTAGATTATTCATGTGTTTAAATAATTTTCATTTACACGTTCAAATACTTTATATATGCAGTTTACACATGATGAACGAGCATTCAGGAGGTTAGCCCCCACCACCACCACCACCACCCCCACCTCCACCACCTCCTCGTACCGCAGAGCAGCTTAGACAGGACATGAGGCGTAATATCGCCTCTATTGTCAGGGACATTGAGATGGTTAGACATGATCCCCACCCCTCCGCACATCTACTACACCTTGCAGATACTATGCAAGGCATAGTACATTCTGTCCAGTCCCTCGATGACAAGTTGGATAGCTATCAGTCATGGAGAGATTCCATGAGAACATTCTATGCTGATGGACTCACCTATAAACAGGTGAATGATCTTAAAATCACCAAAGCAGATTTTGCTCGGTGGTTTAAGAATCCGAAAATAGGGGAAGAAATTAAACCCCAAAAAATCAAGAATATCTATTCGTTGGTGCAAGCACCCGTTGATTTCACAGCACTTTTTGGGAGCGGTGGTGGATGGTATTTGACCATCCACCACATGCAAATCACGAGGTCCCCATGTACTTTTTGAGAAAATTGTGGGCTGAGTTTGAATTGGGTAGAAAACCCAATTATTTTGACATGAGAGCATTTCAAGGGGTCAGTAGAGGCATGCCTCAGGATAGGCCTGGGGCAAAGCTGAGTGATAGAGTCAGAAATCGTCCACGTGAGGAGCCCCTTGTTTCTTATCCAGCTCCTGTGATTCCAGTGCCAGTACACCACCGAGCAGTCACCTTTGCTCTTGGTTTCATTGAGCACCCTTTCAGGTGATTTAGCTGAGCAGTTCAGGATGGCTAGGGCACCCCAGAGCACAGCACATGTTTGCACCAGCTGCGGGGACATATGTATTGGTCCACAGAGTGAGGGGCCAGATGACAAATTTGATGATGCAGAGGGTGCACATGGAGGATATGATGACACAGAGGATCGACCTCCCGAGATCTCATCATTTGTTGAGCTTCTATACACAGCGGATTTATCTAGCGCAGAGGTAATCTATATAATAGTAATCTAGCTTCTATAAAATATTTTGCCTACATATATATGTACAGACACACAAACCATATCAACCAAAATATGTTATTTTTGTCGGACAGGGGGCAGAGGAGACCACGACATCCATGGACCGTCACCGTGTCCCATTCAACTGCTTCAGATGTTGGTGCACCTTTCACTGTATGTGTTTTTATCATGTCTATTCGACCCCTAGAAATATTTATTGTTGAAACTTTACTTTAATAATGTTTGTTTTCAAAATATATATTGTAGGGTCACACTTCATACCACCTTGGCAGCAGTTCGATGGGTACTCTGCCATCGGTCACAGAGGACACTCCCCATTATACCACTTGTATGTATATTGCATTTTAATTTTAATTTAACTATTTATACATGCTCACGTATTTATGTGTATATTCTAATTCACTTCTATTTTTTACAATTGTGTAGGCCTTCACCACATCATTCCCTACTGATGTACCCTCAGAACCATTAGCGAGTATAGTTTCACGTGGTCATGGTGTAGGACCCAGCCAGATGCAGGCCTCATCATCCTTTGAGGTCATAGTTATTAATATATTAAATTCCAATATTTTTGAATCATGACGCACATGTCATTTTTAGGGAATATTATTATAATAAATTTGCAATTTGTTTTGTACAGGACATTACCACAGCGATGTTTTTTACTCCAGGTCCTCCTCCCACAGAGGAAACTACTCAGCAGGGTTCCACGGTAATTTATTTGATATATGTATATTCAATATTTATTTTGTTTGTAAGTGAATTATTTGTTTAAACCCACTTCTTATGTTATCTCTTCATAATTTATGTTTACAGTCATTTGATGGTGTACAGCATGATGATACATCTCCGTCCTCTTCACGTGGAGTGAAGAGGACGGCAGATCAGATGGGCGATCTAGGCTCTTAGATGTTACTTGTGTTTTCATGTTATATAGACTATTCAGATGTTATATATGGACTATTTCTAGATGTTATATGGACTATGACCCATTATATTTGGACTATTCACATGTTTTATGGACTTGTTATATATTTGGACTTTTTATATTTGGACTATTCACATGTTTTATGGACTTGTTATATATGAACTTGTTTTATTTGGACCAATGATGTATGTTTTATGGACGTGTTTTATTTGGACTAGTATTTGGACATGTTATATATGGACTAGAGTGACACGTTATGTGGATTAGCTTTTTTTTGGTTGATCGATATATGTACATGTCATAGATTAAATTAGAATATTTGTTTTAGATCCAAGATTTTTTTTAATAAGATGGATTGCATGTAAATACTCTACGTGAATAAATATAATGTGAATCATCTATAAGTAGAGATAAAATAAGATAACTACATAACTAGATAACTAGATAACTAGATAATGGATATCATTAATTAATATGTCACATCAAATTATTCAAGTTATATGTCACATCAAAATTAATTATACAATTTGAATTAAAAAATGAACAAATTAATAAGTATAACAGGAATCATAACACATGGTACATCAATAAATGATATTTTTATTTATATATATGACTAGTTCAAGGGCTCCATAGGGAAAGAACTAGTAAGAAAACCCCACTTCTTTGCCCAATTACAATATGATTAAAAATAAAATAAACATTCAATGAAATAATTTAATGTATCATCTTCTAGGGCTCCTGCATATGACTGTCACATGTGTGTAAAGTTGTACACTTTATACCTATTCAAATAAGAAATTAATTAGAAAAACTGTCTTTAATGCACAACTAACTACTAAATTTGACATAATAAGATCTATCACTTGTACATGTCTAATGTCTAATATCTAACTAGTTCTATAAACTTGACATAATTAAAAAACACTTACACATGTACACATGTGATTTATTAGAGTGTACCATCCGCATATGAGTGTCACACATGTGTAAAGTTGTAGTTGATACCTATTCAAACAAGAAATTAATTATAACTAACTCCAAATTTGACATAATAATATATTGAACTTGTACATGTCTAATGTCTAATAGAACTAACTATATAAACTTTCAACATAATTAAAAAGCACTCACATGTCTCTAAATCTGATTCAACCTAGTGTACCATCTGCATCCTCTCTTTTTTGTAATGCTTCTATGATTGCCTCATGCTCTTCCATTGAAAGGGTCCATAAGACTTTATTGGTGGGCCTCCCTTTGTATCTTTCTAATTTGATATTCGTTGCCACCACTAAATGAGAATACTGCATAATTTTCTTTTCTGATTGGTAGTCCTCAAACGCTGGTAACCCATTTCCTCTTGTTAGGTATTTTCGTAGCCATGTACCAACAACCACAACAGACCCAATTGGATACTGAAAACCATCATCATCTACTTGATGACATATCAACTTTTTCTTAGGTTCCACACATCTAGCAAGCCAGTACTCAGTTTGCTCATCATTATCCTCAGGTGCAACAACAGCATACACATGCCCTGTAAAAATAATTAGTTTCATATGCATGTATGTAAAAAAACCTACACTTATAAATGTAAATTTGAATAAATAAATACCAGGTTGTATAAGATCTGAAACACAATCATAATCTTCTGATGCAAATGCATGATCTGGGTCTTCACTAGTTGAATCGCCTGGAACTTGTGTCTCAGTAGGTGTTAAGGATCTTTGTTTCCATTCTTCAACCCATTCTGTACTCTCGCATTGTTCCCATTCACCTGCAACACAAAATTGACAAAAACATGCTAGCTCCCTAGTCCATATAGTCCAAGTGTTAGAATCAAAACTTCTAAATGAATGCCATTTTGCTGACCCATTTATCGTATCACACTCATATCTTGAAAGGATATAATTCTCTTCTACTAGCCAGAAGAAACGTTTGATTGTAGAATTCTGATTTGATCCTGTAGATAAACTTGTACTACACCATTCAACAATTTCACGTGCATTTTTAAATTTGGATTTTTCTTCAAACTTGAGTTGTTCTCTTGAAAGGGCTCTCTTAACACATGCACCAGCACCATCATGTTCTCCTTTCCCGTGTCCAGCTTCAAAAAAACTCCAAATATGTTCAACATTGGTTTTCTTATGTGTCCTACTCAACCAATAAAACATTCTAGCATTCTTGAATTGACCTGTGCAATTATCTGACCATATTAGATGTTGTGTCATTTGAATTTGTCTCTCCTTTAAATTGTCGTAAAATGTCTCCATGCAGTATTGCACAAACTCTGATGAGTGTAGTTTATTATCACTCATATAGAAGTGGTACTCCCTCAAAAAAAATTTATCCTCTTCTGTACTATCAGGTGCATGCCTATAGACAATATGAACAAAAATGGCTACTTGTACTGAATTATAATATTGAGATTGGATCTCATCTTGTGGTGCAAGAGTATAGTTCTCTGCAAAGTCTACTACTGAAAGTAAACTACCCACTGGGAATGTATTCTTGCACATGCGAAATTGTTCATCAAGCCATCTAGCATTATGAGAGTGTTTCACATATTTAGGTATGATCTTACACTTGAATTCGTTCATGAATGCGTGAACACTAATGCTTTCATTTATTAGGTCACATCGTCTTCCAACCTTTCCATCCTTCAATGGATATTCAACAGTTTTAAATCTTCGCACATCAATAATTTGTTGTCCGAATTCAGTTGTAGGAGTTTCATGAAAACACTCATCTAATAATGCAAGATTGCCACATATATTGCATACACCAGAAACACATGCATTGAAAAGAAAATATTGGTCATTATGTGGGTTACAAAACAAACTTGAGATGAACTCCTTTATAACTTGAGGTGGAATTTGGATACCACATTCCTGTAACATTTCTTTAGTATGCATGGTACCACGTATAGATCGAAATAAATCATAATGGTAACGAAATTGGACATGAGTTTTACAACATGTGACTCTTTCCTTGTTTACCCTTACATACCAAGGTTTACACTTTTCAAATGATCTTTGACTTATGCTAATTGATAACACCTTTTCATCTACAAATTTTTTGTATAATTCAGTTTGAGTCATGTCCAAAAGGTGTTTTGGATGTGGTTCATGAATTTTTGAGCCAACTCTTAATTTTAGAACATCCCTGGCATTTGGCGATACTCTTGTATTATCCTTCCAAAATATTTCAATCAATGTTTTCACTTCACTAGTAAGTTTCATATCAAATCTCGGGAGTCTGCCACTATAGGTCCATAAGTTGTTAGCTGGATCACTTTCAAAGTCAACTCTTCTCTTCACAGCTTTTGCCAAAGTTTTATGATGAATATTAAGATATCCACTTATGTTACTCATCATTCTTTTATCATGGGTTGATTTGTTTACTAAAGCTGTTGTTATTGCTCGTCGTGCCGCATTTCTATCTTTAGAATGACTTTTCTTTCCAATTGTATCAAAGGCATTAGCAATAGTCGAAACAACTTGTTTCAAAGACTCATCCCTTTTTTTTTCTTTCACATTGACTCCTAACCTCTTCATCACTTTCCGCATCTTTGTCATTTTCATTAATTGTAACATCAATTGACATTGAAACCCAAATTTCTTGTTATAAAAAAATTGTTTGAACAATCTGTTAGCATATGTCCTAATTTGCCTCCATGAAACCAAGCCACGAAGATTATCTAACACACCACTATTCAATTGAAAAAGATTACCCATTTCATTATCATTTAAACATATTTCATTTTCAACTGGTGTTTCCATGTGTACATCCACACTCTCAATTTTAGCTGTACTTTTATTTTCACCATCAGTTGGGGTTTGATTTTCAGTCATAGGTGGGGTTTCAATTTCTTTTTCAACTGGTGTTTGACTTTCATTTCTTACTGTACTTCAATGAATAAAATCCAAATCATTTATTTCGTAGCCTGCTTGAAATAAATCACGAATTTCATTTTCAGAATATATGCGGGGTTCTAAAGACATACCAGTACCCAATACTGGGTTAGTAGATGCACCTGGATTTTCTTGATTTGTATTTCCTCTTTCTGGTTCTTCATCCATTATAGTGTTCTCAATGCTCTCTTCCGTTAAAGCTACTATTGAACTCGAAGCTCCGGCATTACTACCCTCTCTAATTCTTGCTCTTCTTTCTCTTTGACGTTTTGCTTCCTTTTCTTTATTTTCTATCCTTTGTCTCTTTCTACGTTGCTTTGATCCCATATTTGGATGAATTTTTAATCCAACAAGTGTCAAATTCAGAACAAGACAAAACCAAGTATAAATTTATTAAAACATTCTGTCTGCGCACGGGTACAGTCGTACAATGATTGAATAATGATTCAATCATTGTACCTCTGTACTTCTGCACCTGTCATTTTCCAATGGTCTCATTAGAAACGGGCACCCATTTTTTAAAAAAATGGGCACCCGTTTATTAAAACGGGCACCCATTTTTTTTAAAAATGGGTGCCCGTTTCTTAAACGATTACTTTTGAAACGGGCACCCATTTTTTTAAATTTCAAATCGAGCACCCATTTCTAATAGCTTGGGGCGGGAAACTTTAACTTGCCTCAGTTTTTGGTACGGGATAGGCATGATTTAGGCTTGGTCCCACCGACCCTATGTCTTCACCTCTAGAAATTTGACTAAGTTATTTTAACATTAATTTTCTGTCTTTAACGAATTTTTTGAGCGTCTTTCAATTTGAATTTTTTGATGAAATGAAAACCCATTATAGATTTCGTTGTCATGATTCCAAAAATGTAAATTTTTTGATGATATAATAAATTTTACTATTTTTCCTATATTTATCAATAGTAAAAGGTATGAAAATGTGAAACACAGAGGTTTACTAAACTTTTAATAACTTTTTTGTTCTAAGGTTTCTACAAAAAAAAATTATATGGCATCAATCTACATTCTATTCTTTTCAAGATAATTTTTTTTTTTTTAGAAAAATATGAACATTTCATCAAATTATGGTGGCCGTACACCAGAGGTTTTGAAAATATACTTTATTGTCAATTAAAAATCAATAAAAAAAAATATATACAAAAAAAAAATAAGGAAAAATATACTCATCAATCTATAGTGTCTTAGGTATCTTTCCTAAAAAGGATTAACATATATTGATTTATTTGTGTCAAAAAAGGGTGGTCGTACACGGGTGAGGTATGGTCCTGAAACAAGTATTCTGAAAAAGTGGTTTTTAAATATGCCTACCAAATTTAATTTATGCAATGTGGGTATTGAAATAAATTACATATTTGAAAAGCTAACTCCGAGTACTATAATTTCTATTAGTGAAGTTTTTCGAGATTCAATCTCTAAGTGCCTCAATTTTTGACATCAATTGACAAGAATTTTGAAAAATAGGAAAAACACTTCCACTTTTTGTCAAAAATTGGCACCCAACTTCTTGCAGCCACCCTGTACAAATCATATAAAGTAAGTAATCTAACTTTGGTTTGAACTCATTTTTTATGCAGGATCAATCAGAGCCCAACACTCCTTCAAAGAGGCTACATTTTGATGATCCCCCTATAGCATAGGATGCAGTTTTAGTTTTGTGGTCATTTAGAGATGACACTTGGCACATTTTGAGATGGCATATATGCCACATTGTACACCTTAAAATATTGATTTTGTAGACATTTTGAAATGGCATGTGCCATATTTGTATATGGACATACTTTTGATACATTTGATACATATATAGAACATATTCATTTATATGTTATATTTGCGTCATCTTTTGTATATACATATTTATTATTCATGTTTATGGAATTGAATGGTGAAGTTATATCTTGACTATGATTATCATTATGATTTAAATTATATCTTGTTGAAGTTACATTTGTTTTTCTTTACTCTGGAATACCCTGTTCATGGAGCTTATTATGTTTGAGGTTTAACTTCTTGTTGGTGAACAGATTTGTCTTTGAAAGAAATGCTTACAAAATGACCCTTAAAGCCCAAACAAAAAGACTCAACCAACACCAATAGTTGGGTCACTTCACTATTGAGAAGCGTAAGCGCCCTTTGAATTATCTGGGTACAACTCCCTGTGCAGGATTTACATTGAATCAACTAAACTATAAATGATAATGCTTTTAACCTAAAAGCAATAAAGGCTTACAAACATCTATTCGTAAACATGAGATAGACGCAAAGGGACTAATTTACTGAAAAGAAAAGGACAGTAAATGCTACAAATTTCATTTTCCTAAACAATGCATTACAGAAAGAAACTAAGAGAGAAAGATGAATGGTTCTTTCCAAATATACGAAAAACTATAGCATAAAGTCCACAGATGATCGTGCTAATGATCAGACATAAAAGATATGCATTCAAAAGAAACCAATATCATTCAAAGATGAATATCAATCAGAAAGTGAGCATCTAAAATCAAAGTTTTAATATGCTGACATATCCTTCTTTAAACACAGCAAAAAAATAAAGATTCTGATGTTCCTGTACATTAATCATTATCTAAAAATAAAATCCCTCTTTCCCTACATTACAATAAAAATCCTAATCTATCCCTCCCCTGGCACAAAGTCTCTCGGGTCAGGCGGAATTCGGAACCCCCAAAATCTCCTCTACGAGCCTTACTTATTTTCCCCTTTCGGTTAGTTTCTTTCTTGTTATAATAACTTATTCTTGAGGACGTGTCTATCCACATCTTCTTTCTCGAATACATTAAAGTATCCCTTTGTGAGTGCCTTAGTAATATTTTGTTATGAAAGTCCATGTTACTTGGTGCTCTACATCTTTCAAAATGGATCTATTCCTATAGAATAGAGCCATCTGGATCTTATTGCAACACAAGTGTTAATGCCTCTATGTTTTGATTGGATGCTTGGTGCTATAACTAGAGCATGTCATTTCTGGCTCTCCACAAACATACCGCTTCATGCAAGTGACACCAAGAAACATTTTGTCGAAGCCATCATACATATGTATTTTGGGATTCAATTGTGAGCACGTCCTCCTCAATTTTCCCACCCTGTGAACCTGAAGCCAACATCTCTAAATCATGACTGATGTCAACACAAAGAACTGCATTATCATACGTCATGAAGGCATCATCAGCTTGGTATTGAAAATCGCTCTTAAGTTTCCCACTGATATAGTCCCAGACCTCTATGAATCCAAAAACCGAGCATGAAACAAGGTTCTGTCCATCAAGGAAGATGTCAGGTCCTCCTTGACATTCAGTGTTGGGGCATTCTCAGGAAATGATAATGTCTTAATATTGAAATTGTGTTATAGATTATCATGTTCTCGAATGCCAATACTGTCGATGTGCAAAACCAATTCTCATTGTCATCGACCAGTCTAACCTGACAAAGCTTTGGAAACTTCATTTTTGGATACCTTTTACTAGTTCTACTACTCCTATCTGCAATTCCATATGTCGTGCTCTGCTTGCAGGCATTCTGTTGAATAGTTTACATATATTGTCTATGCTTCCAAGTCACAATTTTTATGGGACTCGATAGTTAAAATTATAACCGACCCCAAGGATGATGGCATGTCCTTGGATAGATAGTGGCATTGATAGCCTCTCCAACCATTTCAATCTACCTTCATAACCATACCAAATAGGACAATGTCTGCTCATAAAAATTTCTACTTGATCCACGAGCCCCGGAAGATTGTTGCCCAATCATGCTTAGTGCACCTTGGGGTCACTTGGGTTGAGCGTGGTTGTGAGTGTTTCAGTGACTCTGTGGGTAGAATGGGGTTGTCATTGGCATTTACCCAGCCAACCAGAGCCGATGGAGTAGATAGTTTGATGCCAGGTCAGATGGTTTGAAAGATACGCTGCTAAGCCACTTTCAACTGACCTTGACTATAAGTTTTGGCATTGACTGAGATCACCTTGCCAAATGCAAACGAAGTTGAATCGCCCAAAACTAAGAGAGGTTATTATAGACCTCGAAAACATGATCTTGTAACACCTAACAATTTTTCGATACCTCTCATGAGGTCTGAGATACGAGCCCTAGAAGATCACTGCCCAATCGTGCTTAGTGCACCTTGGGGTCACTTGGGTCGAGCGTGGTCGCGAGCGTTCCGGTGACTCTATGGGTAGAACAAGGTTGTCATTAGTGTTTACCTGACCAACTAGAGCTGATGGAGTAGACAGTTTGATGCTAGGTCAGACGGTTTGAAAGATACACTACTGAGCCACTTTCAACTAACCCTCACTACAAGTTTTGGCATCGACTGAGATCGCCTTGCCAAATGCAAATGAAGTCAAAACGCCCAAAACTGAGAGAGGTTATTGTAGACCTCAAAAACACAATCTCATAGAAATTGACATTTTGTCAATACCTCTCATGAGGTCCAAGATACAAGCCCCAGAAGATCGCTACCCAATCGTGCTTAGTGCACCTTGGTGTCACTTGGGTCGAGCGTGGTCTTGAGTGTTCTGGTGACTCTATGGGTAGAATAGGGTTGTCACTAGCATTTACCTGGCCAACTGGAGCTGATGGAGTAGATGGTTCGATGCCAAGTTAGATGATTTGAAAGATACACTGCTGAGCCACTTTCAACTAACCCTGACTGCAAGTTTTGGCATCTACTGAGATCACCTTGCCAAATGCAAATGAAGTCAAATCACCCAAAACTGAGAGAGGTTATTGTAGACCTCAAAAAAATGATCCCTTAGCACCTTACAGTTTGTCAATAGCTCTCACGAGGTCTGAGATATGAGTCCTAGAAGATCACTGCCCAATCGTGCTTAGTGCACCTTGGGGTCACTTGGGTCGAGTGTGGTCGTGAGCGTTCCGGTGACTCTGTGGGTAGAACAAGGTTGTCACTGGCATTTACTCAGCCAACCAAAGCTAATGGATTAGATGATTCGATGCCAGGTTAGACAGTTTGAAAGATACGATGTTGAGCCACTTTCAACTGACCCTCACTGCAAGTTTTGGCATCGACTGAGATCGCCTTTCCAAATGCAAAGGAAGTCAAATCACCCAAAATTGAGAGAGGTTATTTTAGACCTCAAAAACATGATCCTATAACACCTGATAGTTTGTCAATACCTCTCACAAGGTCCAAGATACGAGCCCCAGAAGATCGCTGCCCAATCGTGCTAAGTGCACCTTGGGGTCACTTGGGTCGAGTGTGGTCGTGAGCGTTCCGGTGACTTTGTGGGAAAAATGAGGTTGTCACTGGCATTTACCTGGCCAACCAGAGCCAATGGAGTAGATGATTCGATGCCAGGTTAGACGGTTTGAAAGATACGCTGCTGAGCCACTTTCAATTGACCCTAACTGCAAGTTTTGGCATCGACTAAGATCGCCTTGCCAAATGCAAAAAAAGTTGAATTGCCCAAAGCTAAGAGAGGTTATTGTAGACCTCAAAAACATGATCCCGTAGCACCTAACAATTTTTTGATAGCTCTCACGAGGTCTAAGATACGAGCCCCAGAAGATCACGACCCAATCGTGCTTAGTACACCTTGGGGTCACTTGGGTCGAGCTTGGTCGCGAGTGTTTCGGTGACTCTATGGGAAGAACGGGGTTGTCACTGATGTTTACCTAGCCAACTAGAGTTGATGGAGTAGATGGTTCAATTCCAGGTCAGACGGTTTGAAAGATACACTGCTGAGCCACTTTCAACTGACCCTGACTGCAAGTTTTGGCATCGACTAAGATCACCTTGCCAAATGCAAAGGAAGTCGAATCGTCAAAATTGAGAGAGGTTATTTTAGAACTCAAAGAAATGATCCTGTAGCACCTAACAGTTTGTTGATAGCTCTCACAAGGTCTGAGATACGAGTCCCAAAAGCTCACTGCCCAATCGTGCTTAGTGCACCTTGGGGTCACTTGGGTCGAGTGTGGTCATGAGTGTTTCGGTGACTCTGTGGGTAGAATGGGGTTGTCATTGGCATTTACCTAGCCAACTAGAGTCAATGGAGTAGACAGTTCAATGCCAGGTCAGACGGTTTGAAAGATACGCTGCTGAGCCACTTTTAACTGACCCTCACTGCAAGTTTTGGCATCGACTGAGATCGCCTTGCCAAATGCAAATGAAGTTGAATCGCCCAAAAATGAGAGAGGTTATTGTAAACCTCAAAAACATGATCCTGTAACACCTGAAAGTTTGTCGATACCTCTCACAAGGTCCAAGATACGAGCCCCAAAAGATCACTGCCCAATCATGCTTAGTGCACCTTGGGGTCACTTGGGTCAAGCATGGTCGCGAGCGTTCCGGTGACTCTATGGGCAGAACGGGGTTGTCACTAGCATTTACCTAGCCAACTAGAGCTGATGGAGTAGATGATTTGATGCCAGGCTAGACGGTTTGAAAGATACGCTACTAAGCCACTTTCAACTGACCTTGACTGCAAGTTTTGGCATCGACTGAGATCGCCTTGCCAAATGCAAACGAAGTCAAATCGCCCAAAACTGAGAGAGGTTATTGTAGACCTCAAAAACATGATCCTATAACACCTAATAGTTTGTCAATACCTCTCACGAGGTCCAAGATACGAGTCCCAAAAGATCACTGCCCAATTGTGCTTAGTGCACCTTGGGGTCACTTGGGTCAAGCGTGGTCACGAGCGTTCCAGTGACTCTGTGGGTAGAATGGGGTTGTCACTAGCATTTACCTAGCCAACTAGACCTGATGGAGTAGACGATTTGATGCCAGGTCAGATAGTTTGAAAGATATGCTGCTAAGCCACTTTCAACTGACCCTCACTACAAGTTTTGGCATCAACTGAGATTGCCTTGCCAAATGCAAATGAAGTCGAATCGCCCAAAACTGAGAGAGGTTATTGTAGACCTCAAAAACATGATCAAGTAGCACCTAATAGTTTTTTGATAGCTCTCACGAGGTCTAAGATACAAGCCCCAGAAGATCACTACCCAATCGTGCTTAGTGCACCTTGGGGTCACTTGGGTCGAGCGTGGTCGCGAGCATTTCGATGAATCTGTGGGAAGAACAGGGTTGTCACTAGCATTTAACCAGCCAACTAGAGCTGATGGAGTAGATGATTCAATGCCAGGTCATACGGTTTGAAAGATATGCTGCTGAGCCACTTTCAACTGACCCTGACTGCAAGTTTTGGCATCAACTGAGATCACCTTGCCAAATGCAAAGGAAGTCGAATCACCCAAAATTGAGAGAGGTTATTTTAGAACTCAAAAATATGATCTTATAACACCTGACAGTTTGTCAATAGCTCTCACGAGGTCCAAGATATGAGCCCCAAAAGATCGCTACCCAATCGTGCTTAGTGCACCTTGGGGTCACTTGGGTCAAGTGTGGTCGCGAGCGTTCCGATGACTCTATGGGTAGAACGGGGTTGTCACTGGCATTTACCCGGCCAACCAAAGCTGATGGAGAAGATGATTTGATGCTAGGTCAGATGGTTTGAAAGATACGCTGCTGAGCCACTTTCAATTGACCCTCACTGCAAGTTTTGGCATCGACTGAGATCGCCTTGCCAAATGCAAACGAAGTCAAATCGCCCAAAGCTGAGAGAAGTTATTGTAGAAATCAAAAACATGATCCTATAACACCTAACAATTTGTCAATACCTCTCATGAGGTCCAAGATACGAGCCCCAGAAGATCACGGCCCAATCGTGCTTAGTGCACCTTGGGGTCACTTGGGTCAAGCGTGGTCGCGAGCATTCTGGTGACTCTGTGGGCGGAATGGGGTTGTCATTGGTGTTTACCTGGCCAATAGGAGCTGATGGAGTAGATGGTTTGATGCCAGGTTGGATGGTTTGAAAGATACGTTGCTGAGCCACTTTCAACTGACCCTGACTGCAAGTTTTGGCATCGACTGAGATCACCTTGCCAAATGCAAATGAAGTCGAATCGCCCAAAACTGAGAGAGGTTATTGTAGACCTCAAAAACATGATCCTGTAGCACCTTACAATTTGTCAATACCTCTCACCAAGTCTAAAATATGAGCTGCTTTCAATTGACTGTTAGTGGTATGTTTGAAATTTGAACTGTGAAATTAATCATGATTAAGCTTGTTAAATTTGAACTGTGGAGCTTATTATGTTTGAGGTTTAACTTTTATAGATTTTTTGAAATGATAAAAAATAATATCCTTAAAGAATTACAAACAACAATCAAACATGTAAGAATTCAAACCATGCAAATGACATAAGTATATGACATGTAATATCTCTTCTTGGCACTATTGGCCACCCATACATGATTTTGGTCATAAGTCCTTATGAAGAGTTTAAGGACATTTAACTTTTTAATCAAATTGATTGTTACAAATTGCCATTATAGGCTTCAAAAGATCTCAATTAACCATTAAGGATCCTTTTGTCCTTCTATCTCTGATTGGATCCATGGTGACCATAGGTGTCTTCATAGGTTCTCCTGCACAAGTTACATTCCACATACAAAACCAAGTTTATTGACTCAAAATATAATCTAAGAAAGGTCAAATTAATGTATTGAAATTAAGCTTAACAAACTTAGAAAATAATGCACTAAGTTAACTTATTACCTAGTCAACTGTTCCTGAAGGGTCATCTCTTTGCTTCAGGGTCTCCAATAGTGCTTCATGATCAGCAGTAGTAATAGTCCAAAGTTCTTTTGTCTTTGGTCTTCCATGATGCTTTGACAACTTGACATTTGTTCCTATAATAAGGTGTGAATACATCAGAATAGTTTTGTGCTTCTCATAGTCTTCAAATGCGGGAACTCCATTCTTTCTAATCATGTATGTTCGCAACCATGTTCCCGCAACAATAACTGAACCAGTAGGATATGTGAACCCATCACCATCTATCATCGGTTGTACAAGCTTTTGTTTACCTTGTACACAACATGCTAACCAATAATCTGACCTCTCATCATTCCCCTATGGTGCAACCAATGCAAAAACATCTCCTGGCTTCAAAAGATCTGAAAGATGGTCATAGTCAACTGAAGTGTCCATGTCATCATTTCTTATAGAGAGTGTCAAAGATAAAGGATTCAGATACTGTGGAACCCATGTATCCACCCACTCACTTGACTCACAATGATCCCAATCATATTGAAAACACATGGGGCAAAAACAAGCCAACTCTCGTGTCCAAATGGTCCATTTACTACTATTGGAGCTTCGGAATGAATGCATTTTTGAAGAGTCTTTCACTATTTGACAATCCAATCTATCTCCTATAGTTCCCTCCTCAACCAACCAAAAGAATCTACGCCCTATAGAATCAAGAGTCCCCCCTGTGACAATGCTAAAGTACACCAATCAACAATAGAATGAGCATCAAGAAGTATAGCACCTGAAATCCTCAATTGCTCCTTAACTAGAGCTCTCTTCACACACACACCTTCTTCATCATGCTCCCCTTTCCCATGCCCTGACTCAAAAAAACTCCAAATATGAGGTACACCTCTCTCCACATGCATTCTACACAACCAATAAAACATTCTGGCATTCTTAAATTGACTGGTGCAATTATCTGACCAAATGAGATGCCTATCCATAGCAATACCATTTTCCTGCAAGAAGTCAAAATAGTTCTGAAAACAATGTTGAACAAACTCATGAGAGTGAGACCTGTATGATAGAAAAATGACCACACTTCTATGAACCATTACATGCAAGGTTGCTCAAGAATGAGGCCTCACAAAGTGGCTCATAGCTCTCTATGCATGGAGTTGCAAGGGACTATGATGTATTTTCTCTCAGCTAGAGCTACAAGCTTGTGACCTTGCTAGTCAACCATGCAATGAGAGATTCAAATGAGGACAAGGGTAAGAGTGCCAATATCCTCAAGAATCACTATGAAAATGCAATGCAATGCAAACTAGTCTATGGAAATGAAAATGCAATGCAACTAATCTATGAAAATGAAAATGCAATGCAACTAAGCTATGAAAATGAAAATGCAATGCAACTAAGCTATGAACTGGAAAGAACAAGTGTTACAAATCCTTCCTATTAAGCTATGTGAGTTAAATCTATTGCATCAGAGGAAACTAAGCTAGATGCCATGAAAACTAAAATGCAAGAATGAAAGACTAAGAACAATAAGGTTTCTAAAAGCTCCAAAAGTCTCCAAGAATTCCTACAGCATAAGATTAGTATTCAAAAGCATGGGATGCTAAAATGAGAAGAGAGCTCTTCTTTTATAGGAAATGAGAAAGAATGGACCATGGAGATTAAGAGGCAAAAGGGCTTAATCAGCGGTGGAGGTTGAAAGAGGAGCAATCCATGTGCACAAGTATCCTCCAATGAGAGTGAAGTGTTGACTTTTGAGCCTCATGTGAGACAAAAAATACTTTTTTTACTTTTGTGAAATAAGAATAATGTTTTATTTGTGCAACTTAGGATAAGAGGAAAAGTGGGGCTTTTTATTTAATCAAAAGGGGAGGAAAAATTCCTTTTAAGTAAATAAAAACTTAGGATAAATGGTTAACCCATAGGATAAAAATCCAATATATGATCGAAATTAAGATTTGATCAAGAAATTGATAATGTTGAAAATATTGATTATTGATAAAACTGATTCAGGGTTGATAAATCAAATAAATGGGGCCCAAAGTCTAGGCGACCATTTTTGGGTGCATACAAGACCTGCCGTCGCTCATATAAAAATGGTACTCTTTGATTATCTTTCGCTCATCTTTTGTGCTAGTAGGGGAATGTCTATATGTGATGTGTACAAAAATAGCAACCTGAATCAAATTGTAATATTGAGATTGAGTCTCATTTTGGGGCTGCAATGTATAGTTCTCCGTAAAGTCTACAATGGATATAATAGTTCCAATGGGGAAAGTGTCCTTACATGTCCTGAATTGTTGATCCAACCATTGAGACCTGTGACTATGCCTTGCATACTTGTAAAAAAGATTTGTCTTGAAATCTGAGATAAAATCAGCAACATTGTATTCGTTTGCAACTAACTCACATCTAGAGCCTTCACCTCCACTCTTCAATGTATATTTCACTGTTTCATATACCTTTTTTTGGATGAGTGTCTTTCCAAAATTATGTTCCAAACCCTCATGAAAACATGTTCTAAACTTGGACAAGCCACCACATTCTGAGCACTCGGCATTTAAGCAATCTTTTTTATAAAATAAACAAACATCATCTCTTTGACATAAAAATTGATCTAGCAAGTCTCTTGATGATTTGGGAAGACCACTTGCACCACAATCCTCTAGCATTTCATTAGTATGCAAAGTAGAACAAATGGACCATAATAATTCATGATGCATTGAAAAATCAACATGATATTTGCAACAACATGTATTTCGAATCTTAAGGGGTACACAATAAAATGGCTTCACGGATTCAAAAGACCTTTGTGATATTTTCAATGTTGGATGTGTCTCACAAAATTTTTTATACAACATTGTTTGACTTACCTCCACATAATGTTTAGGATGTGGAGTGCAGTCTCGATTGCCAACTCTCAACTTCAAGACATCCTTCACATTTGGTGACACTCTTGAGTTAGCATCCCAAAATTGTTGAATTTCATCCTTGACAACATTTGTTAGCTTCTTATCAAAATGTGGAAGTCTCCCACCATAAGCCCATATATCAATTTGAAGGGGATCATCAAGTCCTTCTCTTCTTACAAGTGCTCTACCCAAAGTTTTACGGTCTATATTGAAGTCAACACAAGTTTGTCTCATCAAACAAGCCTTTCTCAACTGATGACTTACTAAGGAGGTTGTAATAACCCTCCAAGAAACTCTCTTGTCTTTTTCTCTACTAGTCTTCCCAATGCTATTGAGAGCATTGAAAATATTCTTCACAACAATGACATTTCTCTCCATTTTCTTGTTCACACGAATCTTCAATTTCACAAGCACAGGTCTCATCTTTTGCATCTTTAACAACTGCACAAAAATTTGACATTTCTCAACCAATGTCTTGTTTCAAAAAAATTGATCATAAAGTCTTGAAGCCCACAACCTAACGGTTCTATGTGACCTCTTTCCTTCCCAATTATTCATAATGTTCTCCTCAATTTCAATTAACCATTTAGGTGTTCTTGAAAGTTCCAAATTTGAAGATTGATTATCTTTATTGCAAGGGACTTCATTTCGCATATAATTTGGAGATGTATAACATTCATGTGGTTCTTGTGCAACATTTTCGTTCCCAAAGTCTACATTTTCAGTCTCCATCTGTGCATTTTCAAATTGAACATCCTCTTCACTTACAACTACATTTACGGGGTCACCTTGATTAATGTTTAACATACCTTCTCTCCTTCTTCGGTGATTTTCCTTATCTTTTTCCCTATATGCCTGAATTTCATCATCTGTCAACTTCCTCTTGCGTTTAGCCTTTCGACGACTGGTGCTTCCCATGGTGAGACCACAAGTCAATAAAAATCAAACAATGGGCCCCAAATCACGTTTTTTGTTTTGCAACGCGTGAAAAAAGTATAAAATCTCGTGATTGTCTGCTCTATGGGGATAGGGAATATTTTGGTCAAATATTGCCTAGGAAAAATTGGGTACCCGAAAATATCGGGTACCTGATATTCTCCTGCCAATGAAAAATCGGCGGGAGCAAATGAAAACAATTGAACTTTTACATATATTTATGTATATAATATATCTATAAAAAAGAGGCATATGATATATATAATGTATATTATATATGTACTAATGTATTATAATAGACTAATGTATTATATATATTAATGTATTAAATATACTAATATATATAATATATTATATATATACTAATGTATAATATATACTAACATGTGTGTATATATATATATATATATATATATATATATATATATATATATATATATATATATATATATTACAAATTAAGGAGAAACTCTTGTAGAAATATGGAAATTATAATCTTCCTCCTAGAGCATACATTAATGAAGTTCTTTGTGCCTTAGCAGAGGAAGCAAGCTGGATTGTTCAAGGTTACGGTACTACATACAGAAATGCAGTATGTATTTTTGGCCTAAATTTTTTTCTCATTTCTTTTAGGTCTTTAAAGGTCGTCGGCTAAATCTTTGTATTAAATGTGCCTTTTACAGGCATCGTAAACGCTAGGTACACAGAAATGGAGGCTTTGAAGAATAGTTCACTGGAGGCAGAGAGAGACTCCCTAGGGGTCCATTGGAATGCTCAAGTGTGTCTTAAGCGGTCCTAGGATCCTAATACCACTTAAGACACACTTGAGCATTCTAATGTGTCAAAAAGGGTTCTGGGGACTCCCTAGGGGTACTAGTACACCTTATCATGCATTAGGACACCTAGAGAGTCCCCATGAACCCTTAAGACACATTGGAATGCTCAAGTGTGTTTTAAGGGGTTGTAGGACCCCTTAGGACACAATTGAGCATTCTAATGCGTGAAAAGGGGTCATGGAGACTCCCTAGGGGTCATAATATGCCTTATCATGCCTTAGGACCCCTAGAGAGTCCCCATGATCACTTCAAACACATTGAAATGCTCAAGTGTGTCTTAAGGGGTCGTAGGACCCCTTAAGACACACTTGAGCATCCTAATGTGTCAAAAGGGATCATGGGGACTCCCTAGGGGTCCTAGTACACCTTATCTGACACATTAGAATGCTCAAGTGTGTCTTAAGGCGTATTAGGACCCCTTAAGACACACTTGAGCATTTGAATATGTCAAAAGGGGTCATGGGGACTCCCTAGGTGTCCTTGTATGCCTTATCACACTCTGGGATGCCTAGGGAGTCCTCATGACCCCTTTTGACAAATTAGAATGCTCAAGTGTGTCTTATGGGGTCCTAATACCCCTTAAGACACACTTGAGCATTCCAATGTGTCAAAAAGGGTCATGGGGACTCCTTAGGGGTCCTAGTACTCCTTATCACACATTAGGACACCTAGGGAGTTCCGATGACCCTTTTTGACACATTCAAATGCTCAAGTGTGTCTTAAGGGGTCGTAAGACCCCTTAAGACACACTGGAGCATTTCAATGTGTCAAAAGGGGTCATCGGGACTCCATAAGGTTCTTAGTATGCCTTATCACACGTTAGGACCCCTAGGGAGTCCCGATGACCCCTTTTGACACATTGGAATGCTCAAGTGTGTCTTAAGGGGTCGTAGGACCCCTTAAGACACACTTGAGCATTCCAATGTGTCGAAAGGGGTCATGGAGACTCCCTGGGTGTCCTAATGCACATTAGGACACCCAGGGAGTCCCCATGACCCCTTTTGATGTATTGGAATGCTCAAGTGTGTCTTAAGGGGTCCTAAGACCCCTTAAGACACACTTGCGCATTCCAATGCATCAAAAGGGGTCATGGGGACTCCTTAGGGGTCCTAGTACACCTTATCATGTATTAGGACACGTAGGGAGTTCCCATCACCCCTTTTGACACATTAGAATGTTCAAGTGTGTCTTAAGGGGTCCTAGTACACCTTATCTTACATCGAGACTCTCTAGGTTAGGACCCCTTAAGACACACTGGAGCGTTCCAATGTGTCAAAAGGGGTCATCGAGACTCTCTAGGGGTCCTAACGCGTGATAAGGCATACTACGACCCCTAGGGAGTCTTGATGACCCCTCTTAACACATTGGAATGCTCAAGTGTGTCTTAAGGGGTCGTAGGACCCCTTAAGACACACTTGAGCATTTCAATGTGTCAAAAGGGGTCATGGGGACTCCCTAGGTGTCCTAATGCACATTAGGACACCTAGGGAGTCCCCATGACCCCTTTTGACACATTGGATTTCTCAAGTGTGTCTTAAGGGGTCCTAAGGCGTGATAAGGCATACTAGGACCCCTAGGGAGTCCCCATGACCCCTTAAGAGACATTGGAACACTTTAGTATTCCAATGTGTCTTAAGGGGTCATGGGGACTCCCTAGGGGTCCTAACGTGTGATAAGGCATACTAAGACCCCTAGGGAGTCCCCATGACCTTTTTTGACACATTGGAACACTTAAGTGTGTCTTAAGGGTTCCTAATACCCCTTAAGACACACTTGAGCGTTCCAATATGTCAAAAGGGGTCATGGGGACTCCCTAGGGGTCCTAAGACATACTAGGACCCCTAGAGAGTCCCCATGACCCCTTAAGACACATTGGAATGCTCAAGTGTGTCTTAAGGGGTCCTCTAACCTTTTAAGACACACTTGAGAATTCCAATGTGTCTTAAGGGGTCATGGGGACTCTATAGAGGTCCTAACGCATGATAAGACTTACTAGGACCTCTAGGGAGTCCCCATGACCCCTTTTGACACATTGGAATGCTCAAGTGTGTCTTAAGGGGTCCTATGACCCCTTAAGACACACTTGAGCATTCTAATGTGTCTTAAGGGGTCATGGGGACTCTCTAGGGGTCCTAACATGTGATAAGGTGTACTAGGACCTTTAGGGAGTCCCCATGACCCTTTAAGACACATTGGAATGCTCAAGTGTGTCTTAAGGGGTTGTACGACCCCTTAAGACACACTTGAGCATTCCAATGTGTCTTAAGGGTTCATGGAGACTTTCTAGTGGTCCTAACGTGTGATAAGGCATATTAGGACCCCTTAAGACATACTTGAGCATTCCAATGTGTCAAAAGGGGTCTTGGGGACTCCTTAGGGGTCCTAAGGTATGATAAGGCATATTAAGACCCTTAGGGAGTCCCCATAACCCCTTTTGACACATTGGAATGCTCAAGTGTGTCTTAAGGGGTCCTATGACCCCTTAAGACACACTTGAGCATTCCAATGTGTCTTAAGGGGTCATGGAGACTCTCTAGGGGTCCTAACACGTGATAAGGCGTACTAGGACCCCTAGGGAGTCCCCATGACCCCTTAAGACACATTGGAATGCTCAAGTGTGTCTTAAGAGGTCATAGGACCCCTTAAGACACACTTGAGTCTTCCAATGTGTCATAAGGGGTCATGGGGACTCCCTATGGATCTTAACGTATGATAAGGCATACTAGGACCCCTAGGGAGTCTCCATGGCCCCTTTTGACACATTAGAATGCTCAAGTGTGTTGTAGGGGGTTGTAGGACCCCTTAAGACATGCTTGAGCATTCCAATGTGTCAAAAGGGGTCATAAGGACTCCCTAGGGGTCCTAAGATGTGATAAGGTGTACTAGGACCCCTAGAGAGTCCCCATGACCCCTTAAGAGACATTGGAACACTTTAGTATTCCAATGTGTCTTAAGGGGTCATGGGGACTCCCTAGGGGTCCTAATGTGTGATAAGGCATACTAAGACCCCTAGGGAGCCCCCATGACCTTTTTTGACACATTGGAACACTTAAGTGTGTCTTAAAGGGTCCTAATACCCCTTAAGACACACTTGAGCATTCCAATGTGTCAAAAGGGGTCATGGGGACTCCCTAGGGGTCCTAAGACATACTAGGACTCCTAGAGAGTCACCATGACCCTTTAAGACACATTGGAATGCTCAAGTGTGTCTTAAGTGGTCCTTTGACCTCTTAAGCCACACTTGAGAATTCCAATGTGTCTTAAGGGGTCATGGGGACTCTATAGAGGTCCTAACGCATGATAAGGCTTGCTAGGACCTCTAGGGAGTCCCCATGACCCCTTTTGACATATTGGAATGCTCAAGTGTGTCTTAAGGGGTCCTATGACCCCTTAAGACACACTTGAGCATTCCAATGTGTCTTAAGGGGTCATGGGGACTCTCTAGGGGTCCTAACGTGTGATAAGGCATACTAGGACCCCTAGGGAGTCCCCATGACCCCTTAAGACACATTGGAATGTTCAAGTGTGTCTTAAGGGGTCGTACGACCCCTTAAGACACACTTGAGTATTCCAATGTGTCTTAAGGGTTCATGAAGACTCTCTAGGGGTCCTAATGTGTGATAAGGTGTATTAGGACCCCTTAAGACATACTTGAGCATTCCAATGCATCAAAAGGGGTTCTGGGGACTCCTTAGGCATCCTAAGGCATGATAAGGCATATTAAGACCCCTAGGGAGTCCCCATAACCTTTTTTTGACACATTGGAATGCTCAAGTGTGTCTTAAGGGGTCCTATGACCCCTTAAGACACACTTAAGCATTCCAATGTGTCTTAAGGTGTCATGGGGACTCTCTAGGGGTCCTAACGCATGATAAGGTGTACTAGGACACCTAGGGAGTCCTCATGACCCCTTAAGACATATTGGAATTCTCAAGTGTGTCTTAAGGGGTCGTACGACCTCTTAAGACACACTTGAGAATTTCAATGTGTCTTAAGGGGTCATGGAGACTCTCTAGGGGTCCTAACGTGTGATAAGGAGTATTAGGACCCCTTAAGACATACTTGAGCATTCCAATGTGTCAAAAAGGGTCCTGGAGACACCTTAGGGGTCCTAAGGCATGATAAGGTGTATTAAGACCCCTAGGGAGTCCTCATAACCCCTTTTAACACATTGGAATGCTCAAGTGTGTCTTAAGGGGTCCTAATACCCCTTAAGACACACTTGAGTATTCCAATGTGTCTTAAGAGGTCGTGGGAACTCTGTAGGTTTCCTAAGGTGTGATAATGCATACTAGGACCTCTAGGGAGTCCCCATGACCCCTTTTGACACATTTGAATGCCCAAGTGTGTCTTAAGGGGTCCTACAACCCCTTAAGACACACTTGAGCATTCCAATGTGTCAAAAGGGGTCATGGGGACTCCCTAGGGGTCCTAGTATGCCTTAACACACGTTAGGACCCCTAGAGAGTCCCCATGACCCCTTTTGACACATTGGAATGTTCAAGTGTGTCTTAAGGGATATTAGGACCCCTTAAGACACACTTGAGTATTCTAATGTGTCAAAAGGGGTCATGAGGACTCCCTAGGGGTCCTAGTATGCTTTATCATGCGTTAAGACCCCTAGGGAGTCCCAATGACCGCTTTTGACACATTGGAATGCTCAAGTCTGTCTTAAGGGGTCGTAGGGGTCAAAAGGGTTCATTGGGACTCCTTAAGGGTCCTAGTATGCCTTATCATGCCTTAAGACTCCTAGGGAGTTCCCATGACCCCTTTTGACAAATTGGAACGCTCAAGTGTGTCTTAAGAGGTCCTAAGACCCCTTAAGACACACTTGAACATTACAATGTATCAAAAGGGGTCATGGGGACTCTCTATGGGTCTTAGTAAGCCTTATCATGTGTTAGGACCCCTAGAGAGTCCCCATGACCCCTTTTGACACATTGGAACCCTCAAGTGTGTCCTAAGGTGTCATAGGACCCCTTAAGATAGACTTGAGAATTCCAATGCGTCAAAAGGGGTCATGGGGACTCCCTAGGGGTCCTAGTACGCCTTATCATGCTCAAGTGTGTCTTAAGGGGTCCTTTGAAATGTCCTAATTCCTTCTAAAGGGTCATCATTCCATCTAAGTTGCATTTGAAACCTTAATGTCCCCTTAACGGGCTTGTCGACCCCGATTCGACATGTGGTGTCCCGAGACCACCCCATGGACCTCTTTCGAGTTCTACTAGGCAAAAGTCATCCAAATTTGGTATGTAGGTCCTTTGACATGTCCTAATGCATTGAAAAGGGTCCCCATTCCATCAAAGTTGCATTTGGAACCCTAATGACCCCTTAACAGGCCTGTCGATCCTGATTCGACATGTGGTGTCCCGAGAGCACCCCATGGACCCCTTTTGACTTCTACTAGGCAAAAGTATTACAAATTTGGTACGTAGGTCCTCTGACATGTCCTAATGGGTTTCAAAGGGTCACCATTCCATGGAAGTTGCATTTGGAACCCTAATGACTCTTTAACAGGCCTACCGACCCTAATTCGACATGTGGTGTCCCGAGAGCACCCCATGGACCCCTTTTGAGTTCTACTAGGCAAAAGTCATCCAAATTTGGTACATAGGTCCTCTGACATGTTCTAATGCATTAAAAAGGGTCCTTGTTCCATTGAAGTTGCATTTGGAACCCTAATAACCCTTTAACAGGCCTACTGACCCTGATTTGACATGTGGTCTCCTGAGAGCACCCTATGGACCCCTTTCGAGTTCTACTAAGAAAAAGTCATCTGAATCATGAAATTAGGTCCTTTGAAATTTTATAATATGTTCCAAAGGGTCACCATTCTATCAAAGTTGCATTTTGAATGCTATTGACCCCTTAACAGGCCTATTGGCCCCGTTTCGACATGTAGTCTCCCGAGAGCACCCCATTAACCCCTTTTGAGTTCTACTAGGAAAAAGTCATCCAAATTTGGTAAATAGGTCCTATGACATGTTCTAATGTGTTACAATGGGTTATTGTTCCATCGAAGTTGCATTTCAAACCCTATTGACCCCTTAATAGGCCTAATGACCCTGTTTCGACATGTGGTCTCCCGAGAGCACCCCATGGACCCCTTACGAGATCTAGTAGGAAAAAGTCATCCAAATTTGGTACATAGGTCCTATGAAATATCCTAATATGTTCCAAAGGGTCACTATTCCATCGAAGTTTCATTTGGATGACACCTTAACAGGCCTACCGACCCGGATTTGACATGTGGTCTCCCGAGAGCACCCCATGGACCCCTTTCGAGTTCTACTAGGGAAACGTCATCCAAATTGGGTACGTAGGTCCTTTGACATGTCCTAATGCATTCCAAAGGGTCATTTTTCCATCAAAGTTGCATTTGGAACCCTAATGACCCCTTAACAGGCCTACCGACCCCGATTCGACATGAGGTCTCCTCAGAGCACCCCATGGACCCCTTTCGAGTTATACTAGGAAAAATTAGTCCAAATTTGGTACATAGGTCCTATGACATGTCATAATATGTTCCAAATGGTCACCATTCCATAAAAGTTGCATTTGGAACCCTAATGACCCTTTAATAGGCCTACCGACCCTGTTTCAACATGTGGTCTCCTGAGAGCACCCCATAGACCACTTTCGAGTTATACTTGGAAAAAGCCATCCAAATTTGGTACATAGGTCCTCTAACATGTCCTCATGCATTCCAAAGGGTCACCATTCCATCGAAGTTGTATTTTGAACCCTAATGACCACTTAATAGGCCTACTGACCCCGATTCCACATGAGGTCTTCTAAGAGCACCCCATGGACCCCTTTCAAGTTCTAGGGAAAAGTCATCCAAATTTTATACATAGGTCATATGATATTTCCTAATATGTTCCAAAGGCTCACCATTCCATTGAAGTTGCATTTGGAACCCTAATGACCCCATAACAGGCCTACCGACCCTGATTTGACATGAGGTCTCTCGAGAGCACCCCGTGGACCCCTTTTGAGTTCTACTAGGAAAAAGTCATCCAAATTTGGTATGTAGGTCCTATGACATGTCCTAATACATTCCAAAGGGTCACTTTTCCATCAAAGTTTCATTTCAAACCCTAATGACCCCTTAACAGGCCAATCCACCTTGATTCAACATGTGATCTCCCGAGAGCACCCCATGGACCCCTTTCGAGTTCTACTAGGCAAAAGTCATCCAAATTTGGTACGTAGTTCCTATGACATGTTCTAATGCATTCCAAAGGGTCACTATTCCATTGAAGTTCCATTTGTAACCCCAATGACCCCTTAACAGGCCTACCGACCCTAATTCGACATGAGGTCTCCCGAGAGCAACCCATGGACCCCTTTCGAGTTATTTTTGGAAAAAGTCATATGAATCATAGAATTAGGTCATCTTACATGTCCTAATGCATTCCAAAGGGTCACCATTCCATCAAAATTTCATTTCAAACCCTAATGCCCCCTTAACAGGACTACCAACCCCGATTCGACATGAGGTCTCCCGAGAGCACCCCATGGACCCCTTTCAAGTTCTAATAGGAAAAAGTCATCTAAATTTGGTACGTAGGTCCTATGACATGTCCTAATGCATTCCAAAGGGTCACCATTCCATTAAAGTTTTATTTGGAACCCTAATGACCCCTTAATAGGCCTACCGACCCCATTTCGACATGTGGTCTCCTTAGAGCACACCATGGACCCCTTTTGAGTTTTACTAGGCAAAAGTCATCCAAATTTGGTACATAGGTCCTATGAAATATCCTAATGTGTTCCAAAGGGTGACCATTCCATCAAAGTTTCATTTGAAACCCTAATGACCTCTTAACAGGTAGGTACTGACCCTGATTCGACATGTGGTCTCCCGAGAGCACCCCATGGACCTCTTTCAAGTTCTACTAGGCAAAAGTTATCCAAATTTGGTATATAGGTCATCTAATATGTCCTAATGCATTTTAAAAGATCATCGTTCATCGAAAGTTTCATTTGGAACCCCGATGACCCTTTAAGTCACCTATCGACCCCGAATCGCACAATGGTCTCCCAAGAACACCCCATGGACCCTTTTCAAGTTTGACTAATCAAAATTTATCTAAATTGTGGAGTTAGGTCCTTTGACATGTCCTAATGCGTTCTAAATGGTCACCATGCATCAAAGGTTGTCTCACGAGCCCTAATGACCCCTTAAGACGCCTAGCGACACTGATTGGACATGTGGTCTCTTGAGAGCACCCCATGGACCCTTTACGAGTTGGATTAGGAAAAAGTCATTAAAATTAGGTACGTTGGTACTCGGACATGCCCTATTGCCTTCCAAATGGTCACTGTACATCTGAAGTTGCCTCACAAACCTTAATTACCCATTAAGACGTCTAGCGACCCCGATTCGACCTGTTGTCTCATGAGAGGATCTGTTATAACTTAAATTAAATATTAAAATAATATATAAAATATTTGAAAAAATATAATATTTAATAGACTAAATATATAATATATATATTATAAGATATATTAGATATTACATTTAATATATATTATCAAATATATAATATATTAGTGTCCTATTCATTTTATATATTATATATATTAGACATTATATTATATTTTATTATATTATATACACAACAATATTTCATATATAATTTATAATATATACATATATATATTATGTAACATTTATATTATAATATAAAAATATTGCATTTAATATAAATTTGAACAAACTATATACTTAGGCCGTTTAAATTGATATTATCGAATATATAATATAAATAAATAATAAATAATATATATACTATATAATATAAAATATAAAACATAAAATATAAAACCTAAATATAAAATATATAAATTATTCATTGTCAGGGTGAAAGAAAAAAATATCAAAATTAAAGGGAAATAAAAAAAGAGTGGGAGGGGGAAACTTTTCAAATTTGAAATTAAAGCAAAATCGGGTAATAGCTTTGGAAACCAAAGCTCCATGGTCAACGCTGAAGGTGTGCAAAAAATGTGTTTTTTCTCTATTTTTCTTATGTCAACACTTCGACCATTAGGTTGACGACTTTTTTTCCACCGGATTTCGATAAAATGAAAAGGGTTTCTTCAGATGATTGTCAGCTTTCCATTGATATAAATGCTGTCAGATTTTGAATTCGTTAAGTATTTATTAGTTATTTTCTAGTTCACTTACGTCTAAAGTCCTGATTGACATACTGATGGAAAAATAGCTATAACTTTCAAACCGTATAACATTTTTGAAATCTGAAAGATGCGTCACATTCTATGCTTCATCTAGTATAAGAAAAAATTAAAAAGAATTGAATTATGATAAGTTTTCAAATATTTAAGGTGGTCAGACACGAGAGTTTTTAAATTCTGAAAGTGTTGTAGCAAAAAAATCATAATTAATTATCTGTTTGGAATAAAAATACCAAAAAATATGTGTCACATCTGGGCATGAGTCAACTACTTATATATAGAATATTATGAAAAAATATTATCATTTGCTTTTGATTAGGGTGGTCAGACATACACGTACTTCTTATTTTTTTGCTGAAATGTTTGTAGTGCTGCATTGCAATCTATACTTTTTACCAATCATATTAATTTTTTTTCAGAAAAGGCTTAGTAGTTTAAAAACTACATTCAATTTCCTACAAATTATATTCTTACAACTTTTTGATATTAGGTTGATAACTAGTTCATTTTTTCACGCCAAGTTGACTAATCCTGATTGTCTGATTTTTCATTGCCACTTAAGGGCATAGTTTGGCCCCTCATGATCCTGCACATACTTGGGGACTCTCTAAGTGCCCTAATGCATTATAAGGTGTACTGGTACCCCTAGGGAGTCCCTAGAGTCTTTTGACACATTAGAATGCTCAAGTGTGTCTTGAGTGGTATTAGGATCCCTTAAGACACACTTGAGCATTCTAATGTGTCAAAAGGGGTCATGGGGACTCCCTAGGGGTCCTAGTATGCCTTATCACATGTTAGGACCCCTGGAGAGTCTCCATGACCCCTTTTGACACATTGGTATGTTCAAGTGTGTCTTAAGGGGTATTAGGACCCCTTAAGACACACTTGAGCGTTCTAATGCGTCAAAAGGGGTCATGGGGACTCCCTGGATGTCCTAATGCGTGATAAGGTGCATTAGGACACCTAGAGAGTCCCCATGACCCCTTTTGATGCATTAGAATGCTCAAGTGTGTCTTAAGGGGTCCTAATACCCCTTAAGACACACTTGAACATTCTAATGTGTCAAAAGGGGTCATGGGGACTGCCTAGGGGTCCTAGTATGCCTTATAATGCATTAGAACACCTAGGGTGTTCGCATGATCCCTTTTGACACATTGGAGCACTAAATTGTGTCTTAAGGGGTCCTAAGACCCCTTAAGACACACTACAACATTACAATGTGTCAAAAGGGTTCATGGGGACTCTCTATGGATTCTAACATGTGATAAGGCATACTGGGACCCCTAGGGAGTCCCAATGACCCCTTTTGACACATTGGAATGCTCAAGTGTGTCTTAAGGGGTTGTAGGACCCTTTAAGACACACTTGAGCATTCCAATGTGTCAAAAGAGGTCATGAGGACTCTCTAGGGGTCCTAACGTGTGATAAGGCATACTAGGACCTCTAGAGAGTCCCAATGACCCCTTTTGACACATTGGAATGCTCAAGTGTGTCTTAAGGGGTCATAGGATCCTTTAAGACACACTTGAGCATTCCAATGTGTCAAAAGGGGTCATGAGGACTCTCTAGGGGTCCTAACGCGTGATAAGGTATACTAGGACCCCTAGGGAGTCCCAATGACCCCTTTTGAAATATTAGAATGCTTAAGTGTGTCTTAAGGGGTCGTAGGACCCCTTAAGACACACTTGAGTGTTCCAATGTGTCATAAGGGGTCATGGGGACTCCCTATGGATCTTAATGTGTGATAAGGCATACTAGGACCCCTAGGGAGTCCCCATGACCCCTTTTGACTCATTGGAATGCTCAAGTGTGTCTTAAGGGGTAGGGAGTCCCCATGACCCTTTTTGACACATTGGAATGCTCAAGTGTGTCTTAAGGGGTCATAGTACCCCTTAAGACACACTTGAGCATTCCAATGTGTCAAAAGGGGTCATGGGGACTCCCTAGGGGTCCTAACGCATGATAAGACATAATAGAACCTCTAGGGAGTCCCAATGACCCCTTTTGACATATTGGAATGTTCAAGTGTGTTTGAAGGGGTCCTAAGACCTCTTAAGACATATTTGAGTGTTCCAATGTGTCATAAGGGGTCATGGGGACTCCCTAGGGGTCCTAACGTGTGATATTTCAATCCCAATCCCTAGGGTTAATAATGTGCCCGCAATCCCTGCCATATTTCAGAGTACTGATGAGAAGCAATGGCGAAAGTCTGAGACAGAGGTGGTGCCGACATTAAAGCGATAAGACATTCTTCATAATATCCCGGGGGGGGGGCACCATCGAAATGGCAAGGCTCTCCTCATAATGTCGTGTCACTAATCTCTTCTTTAAATTTATTAATGCGGTCAATTCTATGGCACGTGCATCATTTCTAGTACAACTGCTCATTTTACCAAACCCTTCCCCACTCTCCATAATCTTCGACCGGTTCAAAGATCCATTCGGTTGTTCTTGTTTAACCTCCTAATGACTTTGTTCAGCTACCGGATTATCAATAGGCATGGTACAATTGTCTGGCATGACTAGAATCTATTTCGAGAACCTTTACAATTTAGCATTTCAGTTGAAAAAGTAGGGAAAGATACCATTTCATAGCCACAAGTGGTGGAAACAGAGTGATTCTCTTGCCCTCTGCTTCTATAATCTACCTCTAGTGAACTATTCTTCAAAGCCTCCATTTCTACATAGCTAGGGTTTTTGGCACCTGTAAAAGGCACTACTATGCCATTGTAGGGACTCATGCTCGTGCTCTAAATCATATTAAATAATATTTAAAATGTAAAATGTATATTATATAATATTTAATATATAATATATAATATTATATATAATATATAATCTAATATATAGTTTTTAATATTAATATATATTAAATAATATTAAATATAACATTTAATATATAATTTATATTATATAATATTTAATATATAACTATGATGAAGGGTGATCCCCGTAATACCACAAACACATAACAGATATAGAGAAACAACAACAATATGCAAGAACAGAAAATTGGCTTCTTATTATCTCCACAAATGTGGAATTACAAACTTTCAGAATTACAATATGCAAAGCCACATGGGCATTCCCTTACAATATTCTGTAGGACAAAGCCTCGAACTATTACCCAGGATTGTTCTGAACTGCCTAAGACAATAATACAGCCTTCCTTATATAGGCAATTTTCCACCGCCTGGGAAGGTTCCAGAATTTTTAGCCAATAAGGCCGACCAAACTTAGAATTATTTTATTTTACATTTTATTACATCATAGTCGGCTCAAGATAACCTTTGAAACCTGAACAAAATTTTTGAAAAAAATTATTTTTCGCCATTTCAGGTGGCCCAACTTTCGAAGACCATAAGTCATCACCCGTTGACCCGCTCGACTATTATAACCCCATTTTGGAAACGCCACGAAGCGCTCTACAGGCTTGACCCGCGCAAGTGCCCGTCACCCAAATTTTTGACCTCATCCAAGGCCTCTAAAGCCTTCAAAACTGAGTTCAAAGTTTCTGTACCCTACTGCCAATACCGAAAATCTTCAATATCTTCCAATATACACTTGATCTGGCAATGAAACTTTACTGGCAGACTTATATGACCAAAATGAACCTCCAAGAAAGAAATCCGATCATTCTGAGCACATACGAAAATTACCAAAAATAGTAACTTTCCATAAATAGTAGCTCTGCACAAAATAGCCCTTATTGAAAATAAAAACAAAAATATTTTTGGGTGATGCAAGATTGCTCTTACACCCAGGATGCTCCTGCATCAAACTAATATATAACAATTAATATATAATTGATATTATATAATATTTAATATATAACTAATAACTATCAAATATATATCAAATATATAACTATCAATTATATAACTATAATTGATAAAGTGGAACCAAATTTTGAAATTAGAAATTAGAGAAAGTGGAGGCAAAGCAAAAATTTGAAATTCTGCCGCCAGATTCGGGTACCCAAAAATATCGGGTACCCAATTAGGCTCGGTATTGGTTTGTGCACCAAACCTACTTGGTCAACTCTTCAAGTATCACAAAAACAAGTTTTTCTTCTGTTTCTCTCAGTTCCAAACTTCGACCATGTAGCTGACGACTTTTTTTTCACCCGAATTTGATAAAATGAAAAGGGTATCTTAAGGAGATTATCAGCTTTCTATCGATATAATTGCTATCAAATTTTGAATTTGTTAAGTAATTATTAGTTATTTTCTAATCGAGCTACCTCTAAAGTGCTGATTTAGATACTGATTGAAAAATGACTATATCTTTCAAACAGTATAACATTTTTGAAATCCGAAAGATGTGTCACATTCTATGCTTCATCTAGTATAAGAAAAAATTAAAAAAAATTGAATTATGATAAGTTTTCAATGAGTTAAGGTGGTCAGACATGAGAGTTTTTAAATTCTGAAAGCGTTGTAGCAAAAATATCATAATTAATTATCTGTTTGGAATAAAAATACCAAAAAATATGCATCACATCCGGGCATGAGTCAGCTACTTATATATAGAATATTATAAAAAAAAATTATCATTTGCTTTTGATTAGGGTGGTTAGACATACACGTACTTCTTATTTTTTTGCTGAAATGTTTGTAGTGATGCATTGCAATCTATACTTTTTACCAATCATATTAATTTTTTTTCAAAAAAGGCTTAGTAGTTTAGAAACTACATTCAATTTCCTACAAATTATATTCTTACAACTTTTTGATATTAGGTTGATAACTAGTTCATTTTTTCACGCCAAGTTGACTAATCCTGATTGTTTGATTTTTCATTGCCACTTAAGGGCATAGTTTAGCCCCTCATGATCCTGCACATACCCATATATATATATATATATATATATATATATATATATATATATATATATATATATTCTCATAATGACAATCAATATATATCGTTATTGATAATCAAGATTATTTATAGATATAGCGCTCATAAATGAGTAAACATCTACATTGATAATATATATATTAATTAAAATAAAATAAGAACAAATATATAGAACCTATTACTGTTTAGCTAAGAAGGAAGACTAAAGTGTTACCAAGGAGGGGCTTGTCTAAATCCAAGCAATGGCTATCTGTCCCAAAATAAGGTGGGGGTTAGCATCCCAATAGTTTGGGCTTGGACCTGTAAACTTTGAGGGAGCCCATTGCAGTTGGTCTCTAGGCACCTTGGATAATGTTTACGCTTCCCTTCATGGAATTAAAATAGTAATAAGGTTGGATATGAGTGTTAAAGATAACTAAAGCTAATGAGATAAAATGACTAATCCTATCATGGACATAACAATCCAAAACCTAATTGATAAATTTAGGATAAATTAAGTAAGGTCCCGATAGGGGACATTACATATGAATTACACGATATACCCATCATCACTTAGCACTTAAATAATAAATTATGGATAGGGAACAACCCCCTAACCTCTGGATGTTTGTTTCATGTTGGCCTCTTATTATACGCAAAGGTAGGCCTATCTTAATTAGGCTAACAACCACAGTGTAGGGGCCATAAATTATGGAACCCAAAATAGTGCACACTTGTATTAAATTAGGTTCAGTAAACTACAAGGGAATGGAAACCATGCAATAGTGCCTCATGGGGATGGAAGAAACCCTTCACCAAGAAGATGGTTGTGTCTGCAATATTTACTAGAGGCAAAGAACATAATTTGGTTCTAGCAATTACTCCTAGAAGATAATGGCACCCACAAAACACTTGGAAAAGATAGCACTACTATATCTTTTATCACTCTTTTTAAAGCTGGGACAATAAATCTCAAAGATTGATCAACAAATTCTTGAACACAAAGAACCATTGACAAATATGATTCATGTGTACAATAGCCAACAACCAGTTGTTCCAATCATGGTGTCCAATAATTATGTTAGAAAAAGCATCTACAAATCCCTTACACAACCATAATAGATTCAAACCATGAACTATAAGAACCTAACAATGGGACTAACAAAGATACAGCCTAAAAAAATATTGATCATATTCCACCCTATTGTAAGGCCCAAGAAGTAACTCTATCTTAAAGCTACACATTCCTCTAGATGAAGCTCAAAGGTTAGGTAGCTGAAGCATAGAAATACTTGAATGAATATAGGAATAATTTGATGTACAATCATTTGCTAGCTTGGTTTGTGGGTTTTCCACATAATATTTTCCCTTTAACCACATTTATAGTTTGAGAAAATTAGAAAAAATTGTTTCAGATTTATATTATCCTTTTGAACTAGCACACTGCCATCAAAATGCATAATCATTGGTCATCTCAAGAAAATTCCTATTGATTAGTAGGATATCCTTATAAAAATTTGATGCATGGATTTCTTGTGAATTATCGATTGCTATGTATCCTGTAACTATGGAAGGAGTAGTGTTGGTGTTAGGTTTCATTTATTATTGAATTCAATGGTTTCCAAGATGTGTTGAGGAGTTTGCTCCTTGTTTAATGTTAACTGTTCCTACACAATCCACTTATAAAACAATGAAATGCTATGTGGAAGGGATGGTTGATAGTGTTCCTTAAGGGAAGGGGGATTGTGAAAGACTTGTTATCATTGTATTGTGTATTTCCAATATGTTTGGATGCAGGGCAGACTAGGAGAATGAAGGATCACTCACTGATTGCATGATAACCTAGTTTTGAAGGGTCACTAGTTGAGGGGACAGTCAAGGTCTGGATGATTGTGCCATTGTTGGACCCTATTTCTTTGTAGTAATTGCTATTCAAATTGGATGTATGGATTTCTTGTAAATTATCGGCTGCTATGTATCCTGCAACTTCATTCGTAAATCTCCATATACTTCTCTAGGGTTGTAAGTCACTTAGGGATCAAAATACAGAGACTAAATCAAAATGATTCTTTGTCCTATTTCCTTTTAACAAACTCTCAACTATCAATGATACAATATACATTTGATGCCCTAAGCTATCAAATATACAAATGGCACCTACCTAGAAGCTCACCAAGAGAATGAAGGATCACTCACTGATTGCATGATAACCTAGTTTTGAAGGGTCACTGGTTGAGGGGACAGTCAAGGTTCGGATGATTGGGCCATTGGAGGACCCTAGTTCTTTGTATTAATTACTATTCAAATTGGATGCATAGATTTATTGTGAATTATCGGCTGCTATGTATCCTACAACTACATCCGTAAATCTACATATACTTCTCTAGGGTTGTAAGCCACTTAGGGATCAAAATAGAGAAACTAAATAAAAATCATTCTTTGTCCTATTTCCTTTTAACAAAGTATCAACTATCAATGATACAATACATTTGATGCCCTAAGCTATCAATACAAATGGTGCCTAGCTAGAAGCTCATGGGCTGTCCATTTGATAACCACAGTCAACATTTAAAAAAAATGGATATCCTTGAGCACAAACACCAATAACATCAAATAATGGAGTTAAAGCACGGGCTAGGGCATGACACTAGTAAAATGCGGTCATTTTAGTGACATAAATTTACAATGGCATCATTAAACATATATGCTAGTAATATCACCAAACGTGAATCCAAACATTTGAATACAGTGAATTGATATCCTTGAGCACAAGCACCAATAACATCAAATAATAGAGATAAAGCACTAGCTATGGCACGACACCAATAGAATGCGGTCATTTTAGAGAGCATTCATGATCAAATAAAATGAAATGCATTTGAATATGATGCTAGAGGCTCGAAAGATGAAGAAATCACATACCTTCTCTCGCGCTCAGCTCTCACTCCTTTTCTCCTGCTCCCTTTATCCAATCAAAATAAAAATGATGAGGCTGTTTCAATTTTTTTTTAAATGTATACCCCAAATTTTTTAGAGTTCCGATGGTCAATTAAACACCCATTGGAATACTGACATCATCGGGACCTATTACAAAAAAAAAACACCAAATTCATAAGAAAAAGTTACCCGTCGAAAACTTCTATCAAAATTTGGCCCCAAATGTAGTAGTGTACCTATCATAGTCAAATCCAATAACATAGCATACACATTCATAACACACACACATGAAGAATAGAGAATTTATCTCGGATTTAGACCCTACATGGGAGCTTGCGGAGAATCCTCTTCAAGCGGCTGGAGAAAACTCTACAAATCTCCAAGAAATGATAGCCTCCTAGATGGATTCCCATTGGAAAGAAATCCTCCTTCCTCACAGACAATCCCCACACTAGCACTCACAAAACCAGAGAACTCTCAACCTCACAAAAACCTCAAAAATGATCTCTCCAGAATGATATATGCAGACAACTTCCGAAATTTCTCTGAAAACCTCCCTTTTCCAAAACTCCCAAAAATACAAATATTTAATCTCCAACTATATGGTTGGAGGAGTTTCTTTATGGGAAGAAACTTCTCCAACTTCCATAGTTAGTTGGAAAATCAAACCAATCATTCCCGTAAACACTTAACAAAGTTTTAATAATTATAATTAGAACATCTTTAAAAGGAGACCATAACAAGAAATACAAACAAATAGCTTCCAAGGAAAATACAAAGCACAATTGGAAAACAACTAGCCTAACTTCTAGGAGGTCTTGAGTTCAACTCCCTCCTAGATAGCTAGTTTTACTACAAAGAATTTTTCTTATTATTATTATTATTTTTGGTTTTTATTTAATATATTTGTTTAACACACTTTATTGAGTTATCAAAACATCATTTACACAAGCAATTACAACATACATATAATATTATTTATATATGCATGGGTATATGCGGGTGCACCCACATATACACATGCCTATGTAACATACATTCACATACATTCAAATATAACACACACACACACACACACACACACACACACACACACACACACACATTATTAATCTCATAACAACATCATAAATCACAAGATAACATCATAAACTGCATTCAAATCCCCCAACTAGGGTAACCTCCTAAACTTAAATCTAAGTCCACGGGTAACCTTGAGAGTAATCTTGGTAATATCTATACACATCAATAGTTTGAGGATTTCTAAGGCATGCTCAGACATGTGTAGCCAAGTGGAGTCGATGCTTGGTACCTGCATCCCGCAACACCAACCAAGTACACCAGGTAAAAGTACAAAGTTGTGTCACACTAGAGGACATTTTTAATGGTTCTGGTCAAAACAGTTTTGGCTGAAACCATTCCGGTTGGACCGGTTTCGACCGGAACTACATGGTGCACATGAGGCTCCATGTGGCGTTGATGTGGTGGGAGAGTTTCGACCGAAACCATTTTGGTCAGAACAAGGAAAAACTATATAAACCCCCAAAATGGGTTGGGTGGGCTCATTTGAACGGAGTGTCTTACAGAATTTGCGGAGTGCCTTTGGAGATTTTTGGCCAAAATAGGTAGGCCCTTTGTTTATTTTTTATTTTCATTTTTTTAAATGTTTTTTTTAATGATTTTTAGTTATTTTTATCAATTTAATATTAAATCATTATAATTTTAATAAAAATGTTAATTTAATAGTTGTAGAAATAATTGTTTTAATAATAAGTTAATTTAATAGTTATTTTTGTTTATGTAATTTTATTATTTTTAATTGTAGAAATTAAATAATATGATTTTATGTAGATTTAGTTATTTAATTAATATAATTATTTTTTTACAATTAAGAAAATATGTTTGTTAGTTAGTTAATTAATTTAGTTTTATTAGATATATTTTAAAACATTAGGAAAATATTACAAAACATTAGAAAAATGTTACAAATTTTTAGAAACATGAAACTAGAACTTGAACCAACATAAACCTTAACACTAAATAAACATGAACCATAACCATAAACCTAATTTAAAAAAAGATCCCTAAATCTAATTGAGAAATAAACCTTAATATGAAATGTACATGAACCTTAACATTAAACCAACATGAGACTAGAACATGAACCAACATAAACCCTAACACTAGAAACCAACATAAACCAAAATACTAGAAACCAATATGAACTCTCTCTCTCTCTCTCTCTCTCTCTCTAACCAATTAAGACCTAACATGATTAATAAGACATAATAGGACCCCTTAAGAGCTAACATGAGTAATAAGACCTAATATTTCCTATAAAGACCTAACGTGATTAATAAGACCTGATAAGACCCTTAACATCTAATAGGACCACTTAATACCTAATAGGACCCTTAAGAACTAATAAGAGGTCTAATAGGGCATATTAGAACCTAAATTGATTAATATGACCTAATAAGACCTAATACCTACTAATAAGACCTAATAGGACCCTTAAGAACTATTAGGACCTATTAAGACTAATTAGTACCAATAGGACCTATTAAGACCTAATAGGACCAATTAAGACGTATTAATAGACCAATTAAGACTAATTAAGACTTAACATGTGACTAATATGACCAATTAAGATGTAACATGATTAATAAGATATAATACCTACTAATAAGACCTAATAGGACCCTTAAGAACTAATAGGACCTATTAAGACCAATTAGGACTAATATGACCTATTAAGACCTAATACGACCAATTAAGACTTAACATGTGACTAATACTTGACCAATCAGGACCTATTAATTGACCAATTAAGACTAATTAAGACTTAACATGGGACTAATATGACCAATTAAGACCTAACATGATTAATAAGACATAATAGGACCCCTTAAGACCTAACACGAGTTATAAGACCTAATATCTCCTATTAAGACCAATTAGGTCCTATAAGACCTATTAAGATCTAATAGGACCAATTAAGACCTAACATGTGACTAATACTTGACCAATTAGGACCTATTAATTGATTAATTAAGACTAATTAAGACTTAACATGTGACTAATATGACCAATTAAGACATAACATGGTTAATAAGACATAATACCTACTAATAAGATCTAATAGGACCCTTAATAACTAATAGGACCTATTAAGACCAATTAGGACTAATAGGAGCTAATAAGACCTATTAAGACCAATTAGGACTATTAGGACCTATTAAGACCTAATACGACTAATAGGAGCTAATAGGGCCTATCAAGACCAATTGAGATCTGTAACATATCTAATAAGATGTAATAGGACCTCTTAAGACCTAACATGCTCATAATAAGACCTAATACGACCCCTTAAGACTTAATATATGATTAATACAACCTAATACTTGACCTAATACCTACTAATAATCTACCTTTAATACAACTTAAGACCTAATAGGACCCCTTACTTTCAATCTACATCTACATCTACATTGAACCATAAATCAAAGCCTTTTTTCATTAGAAAATTTGTAACATGTATGTGTTTAAATTTGTATCTACATATATATATTGTAACATGTATGTTTCTTAAATTTGTATGTACATGTATATATATTTCATTTTTAATCTAGATGATTAAATTTGTAACATGTATGTTTCTTAAATTTGTATGTACATATATATATTTCATTTAAACTAGATGATTATAATGTACATGTGCAGAGATCTATATATTTTCTTGTTTATACTTCTGCATATATCCATTTTATCTATTACATGGCATCAGCTAGAGGGTCAACAAATTTAGGAGAGCCTAGTGTACATGAGGGGGAGGGTGGGGGGATGGTAGTCACCAATCCTCACATAGATCATCCAATTCTAGAGAGGCTAGGGAGAAGCTATTTTATTCTACCATTGACAGATTCACACGAGCCATAGAGGTTCTAGATCAGACCATTGCATCATCCACCACCCTTCCCAATAGGGATAGGGTGAACACTATTAGAGCTGATTTTCAGCGTATGATTGATACAACTCAATCATACAACCCCTATGATAGTATCAACATTTATACATTCTATACTTCTTTGTCTCGCAGTGTTACTGGCACAATAAAGTATAAGAAGATTGATACAGATGTTTCCACCGCTATGGTGAAGACCATGTTTCCTCATTAATGATACATGGCTAAGGTGAGAGGGTACATGACTACGAGATGCGAGGATAACCTTGTCACACCATTTATATATCCTTGATGGTTGGTTTCTCATCATAGGTGGCCCCATAAGGATGATCTTCCACTATATTTCTGCAAACAATTGTTTGCAAAATTTTATTTGCAGTATGATGTTGATTATACATATTTTCTTGTTCATGTTGGGCAGGGGAGGGGGAGATTATCTAATAGATTCAGAGTGCCTGATGCCCTTGTGCCTGCTAATAAGTAGGAAAGGGTGGGTCCAAACCTTTTGGTCATACCAAAAGGTTTGGAAATGGTAGCTACAGGAGAG
>BSBK01009468.1:167500-197500 GCA_027943335.1 Chamaecyparis obtusa | reverse complement strand
CTTCTCATCCATTAGATTTTGCCACTTAATCTCCTTCATTCATTTTGTCACTTAAACCTTCTTTGACTATTGTGTCAATAACACATTTTATTTTGATCCGTTAGATCTTCCTTAAATTTTGTTAGCCGTGGATCTTTGTAACAAACTTTATCTTTTACCTCGTGATCATGCACTTTCTAGCTCATCAATATTATCAGTTAAACTAGTCATTTAGTTCTTTTCTCCTACTCGGTTAACAAAGAAATGTGTCGGTGAACACAAGCTCGGTTATTACTATGCTTGGTATACACTACACTGCTCGGTGTATATTGTAATGCTTCATCATCTGACAACACTTCTTTGTGTCTTTCAGCTCTTTTACTCATCATAGATGAATGCAACATAATCAAGTCAATAACATAATGTCATAGACTCATCAATAAGTTACCCAATGTTTTCCTCATCCTCATTCTTCATATACATCTTCCTCATGTAGATATTTCTGTTCTTCATCTCTTCTCCTTTTTACAGATGTTTGGGTATGGTAACTTACAAGATAAGTGTTGTCAAACTAGTTGACATCAATGAAAACATATTACTGATTTAATCATCTTACATATCTAATTGGCAACTTCGGTGATCTACAAATCACAAATCTTCATCAATCAGGTTCTAAATCAGTTGTAGGTTCAACAATCTCTCCCTTTGGCATTGATGGCAACACACAAAATATGAAATATGCCATACACATACCAAACATGTATTCTACAACTCTGTAAACAAATGTTGTAAAAGCTCTTCTTAGCTTAATATGTTTAATCACTACATTACTCAATCAGCATTCAAATATGCAACAATCTTTTGCAAATTGATCTTTTCAACTCCATCGGTTCTTTGTGTTCTTTGCAACAAATCTTCAATTGCTCTCCCTTTCTTTTCAGTTCATGATCTCTGTATTAGATTGAACTCTCTTTCCTTCCTTGTGATTTCTCTCCCTTGGATATGTTTCATATCACTCTCTCTTTGAGTAGTAGATATTTCATTGAATATTCTCTCCCTTTGACAACAATGCCAAAGAAAAATATAAAACATATAGCTCTGTAGTAGCCATGTAACTCTTTGTTGTTCGATGCATTCTTTATATCTCTGTATACTGATATGCCAATCTATTCTAGTTCTTCAAACTTTTCATAACTTTAGACATGATCCAAAGTGTGAATTATGTTGCATCAACATGTATGATCTTCTTATAAGACTAGGCTGATGAAACATCCATATCACATTAGTAACATCTGCAAGTTGTTCTTTAGATGTAACAAATTCTAGTTTCACTTGCTTCTCCTGTACTTGTTCTCTCAAGTAGTGATACTTAATAGATATACGCTTTGTCTTAGAATGCATCACTGGATTCTTTGAAATGTTTATTGCACTAGTGTTGTCACAATATATAATCACCAGCTCAGTGGTTACCTCATTCATACCTTCCAACACTTGCTTAATATATGAAATATTTGAATAGTTAGTAGTAGTAGCAACATACTCTGCTTCAGCTGTAGACTGAGAAATACAAGCTTGTTTCTTACTTGTCCAGGTTACAAGTTTTTCACCAAATAAAAATGCTCCTCTGGTGGTGCTTTTTCTGTCATCCACATTTCCAACCCAATCAGCATCGGTGTATACCTTAAGTTCAAATTTGCCTTCCTTAGGATACCATAATCCATAATCTTCTATTTTCTTTAGGTATCTTAAGTTTCTTTTTGTAGCAACCATGTGTGACTCCCTAGGATTTGTAGAAAATCTTGCAACAATTCCCACAGCTTGTGCTATGTATGGTCTACTATGAACTACATACATTAACTTACCAATCATGGATCAGTACAGTGTCTGGTTTACCTTAGTAGTTCCAGCTTCTTTTGTCAATTTACATCTAGTAGCCATTGGTGTTTCCACAAGTTTAGCATCTTCCATGCTAAATTTTTTCAATACTTCCTTGATATATTTGAATTGTGTAATGAATATACAATCATTTTGCTGAATCACTTGTAGTCCTAGAAATAATTTAATCTCTCCAAACATAGACATTTCAAATTCACTTCTCATTTCATCAGCAAATGACTTACATATTTGATCTTGTCCTCCAAATATGATATCATCAACAAATATTTCTGCTATCAAGATAGTATCATCTAAATTTCCTTTCATGTATAGATTTCTATTCTCACTTGTTCTAACAAATCCAATACTCAACAAATAGTTATGCAGCCTCTCATACCAGGTTCTTGGTGCTTGCTTCAAATCATATAAAGCTTTATGTAATCTACATACCATATCTTTGTTGTTTGGATCAACAAACCCTCCTGGTTGTTCTATGTAGACTTCTCCTTCAAGTATTCCATTTAGAAATGCTGACTTAACATCCATTTGGTAAACTTTGAATTTCTTGTGTGCAACATATGCAAGTAACATTCTGACTCCTAATCTAGCAACAGGTGCAAATGTTTCACCATAATCAATTCCTTCCTCCTGTGCATATCCCTTGCATACTAATCTAGCTTTATTTCTTGTTAACCTCTCCATTTTCATTCAGCTTGTTTCTGAATCCACTTAGTACCGATAACATTTTTATCCTTAGGTCTGGGTACTAAACTCCAAGTTTTGTTCTTCTCTATCTGTTCTATTTTGTCTTTCATTGCATTAACCCATTCATCATTTTCTATTGCAACTTTTACATTTTTAGGTTCATATTCACAAACTAGACATGTACCTTGTCTTGCTTTAATTCTTGTTTGCATGCCAACTTATCTATCTCCAATGATTTGTGTCAAGATGATGTCTTTTGACAAATCTTGCTAGTAATCTATCTCTTCTTTCTTGTTCATCCTGTGCAGGTTCATTTGCTTGCTCGATATGTCCTTCCTGCTCGTCGGTTTCTTTGTCCTCGATATTATTTTCCTACTGATCGGTTATCACTATCTGTTGCATCTATAGGTACTTAGGTTGTTCAATGTAAGTGAATCTACCATAGTCTTCCAGTTCCTTTCTATTTTCCTCTACATTCTTGTCATCAAACTCATCAACTCGAACATTAGTACTTTCAATCATTTTATTTATAACTTTGTTAAGAAACTTGTATGCTTTAGTTTTAGTGGAATATCCCAGAAATTTACCTTCATCACCTTTTGAGTCAAATTTTCCATTTCTTTCATCTGTCATAATAAAGCATTTACTTCCAAAACTCCTGAAATAACTTATAGTGGGTTTGTGTCCAAACCATAACTCATAGGGTGTCTTATTAGTTTCCTTCTTCAATTGTACTTGGTTAAGAACATAGATTGTTGTGCTAACAACTTCTCTCCAGTATGTCTGAGTAACATTATTTTGTAACATCAATGTCCTAGCATAGTCAACGATTGACCTATTTCTCCTTTCGGCAATGCCATTCTACTGAGGTGTCCTTGGTGCAGAGACCTATCTTTGAATACCATCCTCATTACAAAAATTAGTAAATTCATTAGAGATAAATTCACCTCCTCTATCAAATCTTAATCATTTCAATACTTTACCAGTCTCTTTCTCTACTTTTTCTTTATACCACTTGAACATCTTAAATGCCTTTGATTTTTCTTTTAGAAATATGACAGTCATCAATCTAGTATATTCATCAACAAAAAGAATAAAGTATCTATCACCATAATAACTTCGAGTTCTCATTGGACCACATAGGTTGGTATGAACCAACTCAAGTATCTTCTTTGTTGAAAAATCTTTGATTTTGAAACTAGACTTAGTCATTTTCTCTTTCTGACATTCATGACACATAACATGATCAGGCTTTGATAAGTTAGCTAGACCTCTAACTCTTTTCTTTTTACTGATCTTAATCATGTTATCAAAATTCACATGACATAATATTTTATGCCATAACCAAGCATCCTTATTTTTCATCATCAAGCATGAAACTCATCAGTATCAAGATAAAATAGATTACCTCTTGATTGTGCTCCAGTTCTAACTAGTCTCCATTCATCATCAAATATTTTTACTTTCTTGCTCTCAAAAGCAACTTGGTGACCTGAATTGTTCAGATGTGCCACAATTAGAAAATTATAGTTCAGTCCTTCTACCTAATACACATTTTTACATTTTATTCTATCATTTATCATCAGGGATCCTTTACCTCTTACCATGCAAGGTGTATCATTACCCATCTTAATAGATCCTCCATTGTATTGCTCAAGATGATCAAATTTTTCATCATCACCAGTCATGTGATGTGTACAACCACTATCTATTATCCATGTATCATTTTTATTAGCCTTCGAGATAAGTGTTGTCTCTACATACCTTTCATCTTCCTTTGAGTCATCTTTCATAGCAACAAATACTACTTCCACATCTTCATCAGTGTCGGTATCGGTGACATCTTCTTTTGCAATGTAGCACACCTTATTGCCTTTATCATTATTATCTTGGTTGTCTTTGTTGTAGTGTCGGTAGCTTCTGTTATTTCTTCTCCCATGGCTTCCTTCAGATCAGTCTTTGGTTCTTTCATCATCTTTCCTATTCGGACATCTAGCAGTAATATGACCAACGTCTTTACAATTAAAGCATGCTAAAGGTAATTTACCTCTATATCTTCCTTTACCTTTAGGTAACCTTCTAGCCATAAGAGCTTCAAGTTCATCAAGCTCATCATCAGTATTGCTATCACTATCATCATTCTTATTTCTGCTACTAGACTTACCAATCTTCAGAGAAGTCATAAAATTAGATTCAACAGTTGGTACAACACTGTTATCAAAGTTTTTCAATTCAAAGGTTGTAAGCTTACCAATCAAATTGTCAAGATTAAGGTTGTTACCAAATGCAGACCTTGTTTCATGAATTGCAGATATTCTGATTGCATAAACTGACAATAAGGTCCTGAGAACTTTGCTTATCACCATTTCTTCATCAATAACTCCATCAGATGCTTTAATAGCATGTACCACCTCTTTTAGTCTATTTGTGGACTGCACAATGTTTTCACCTTCTTTCATCTTCATGTCATCAAATCTTCCCCTTAAGCTTTCAGCTCTAGCTCTTTTGACATTTGCATCACCACTATAAACTTGAGCAAGTTTATCCCACATCTGCTTAGTAGTAGTACAATCCTTGATATCTTCAAATTCAACATCTGAATAGGCATCAACAATCTCCATCATAGTAACATTATGTTCATGCCTGTCCCTTAGTTGATCAAGGGTCAAAGGTCTAGTGGGCAGTTGTATGTAGCCATTCTCCATTAGTGTTAGGGCAGAATTCCCAATTCTAGATATATGCAACTTCATTCGACTTTTCCATATTGCAAAGTTATCCTTGTTTAGCTTTGGCACTTCCCTCTTATACATTTTGAGATCTTTGTACTGAAGTCCTTAAAACTCTATTCTAAGGAACCAATTCTTTGATACCAATTGATAGAATAACTGAGAGGGGGGGTGAATCAGTTATCCACTATCCCAATACAAAATGTATAATCCAAAAAACAATTTACTTAAACTTCTGCAGCTCGGTAAGATAAAATACTATTCTATCTGTGCATTTACTGATTACCAGTTAATAACATATAGTGATTACTGATCAAATTCAATATGCAACATGTAAAGTATGACAACAAACAATCATCACAATCAACACATAACACAAGAGATTTAATGTGGAAACCCTGTTAAGGGAAAAACCACTTGGGACTGGCAACCCAAAAATTGTTCACTCTTCTAAAGTGAGGCCGGTGAAGACCCAACCCTGTTAAAGGTTACAAACACACTATGAGGTGTGACCTTGTTAGAGGATTTTAGACCAAACTTTATCGTCCAACCAACATTCACTATGGGGTTGACCGGATAACAATGTTCTTTCTATGAATGATACATAAAAGAATTTCATAGTCCACTTTGTTAAGAGATTTGATTGTATACAATGGTTAAAATGTAACAATAGGTGATATTATTCAATACAACTTCAATTGTAGATGTACAGATCAATAATAAGCTCATTCAAATCCTCTGATCAATATAACAATTCTATTTCAAGAATATTTGTCAACTTATTGTCTGTCGGTAATAGCTTTCTAACACTCGGTAATGCTCTGTAGTTCAATTCTCCTTAACCAGTTTGATCAGGTAAGCATGAAACTTGTTCACAGGATAATTCTTCAGTCTTCTTCTTCTTCTAGCATGTTTCATCATGAAACCCTAGTCTCTTATATAGACATGTAAACTATTTTCTTCTCATCCATCAGATTTTGCCACTTAATCTCCTTCGTTCATTTTGCCGCTTAAACCTTCTTCGACTGTTGTGTCAATAAAATGTTTTATTTTGATCTGTTAGATCTTTCTTGAATTTTTTTAGCCATGGATCTTTGTAACAAACTTTATCTTTTACCTTGATGCAGGAGCATCTTGGGTCTTTGAGCAATCTTGCATTAACCAAAAACATTTCCTAATTTCTGTACCTGTTTGCTGTTGTTTTCTTCATAATTGTTGCATTTGTTTGTTTCATGGTGTGTGAAGCTTACATGATGTTGATGAACTATTTTGGAACCTTCTCCTATGAGTACATAAAGATTGGATGGACTGTTTCAAAGTTACAACTATTTCCCTTGCTGTCGGAGCCATATTTTCCTGCTGTTTTGGTGCTGATTGTGCATAGTGGCGATGTTGATCCATAAGGAGTCAGCCTTTTTTCTCTTAAAGAATTTAATAGGACCTAAATTACTATCATTTACCAAGAGCGCAAGTCCTAATTCATTATGAGTAAAAATTTATGCCCATTTTTCTCGGGGACCTATTTTCTACCAGTTTTTAGGTGAAATGTGTAATGTTTCCTCTTGTGCGGTTCTGTGTGATCAAATGGGGCCTTGTGTAGTTAAAAGAATGTTCTTGGGTCATGTATGGATCTAAATCCAAAGATGCATCAATTGGTGATCATTCTTTCATTAGTTTTGGTTTCTCTTATTGGACTGGACCTATAATGTAATTAAATGCCTAACTGGCCGACTTGTGGCTTAGCTAGCTATATAAGGAGTCTAGATTGATGTAGTAGGGAAAAAATGAAGAGGTATATCTAGGAAGGATTATCGAGATACATCATTGGAGACAAAGATAGGATGCAAGCTGTAATTCTGAATTCATAATTCTCATGGTATAAGGCCGAAACTCGGAAGGCCTCATAGCCAGGCATGTTGAAAGAAATAATATAAATCCTCTGTTGTTGCTACCAGTTGATTGTCTCATATCCATTGTGATTTCATTGATTTCATGTGATATTATATTTCTTCCATTGTGTAACTTTGAGCACATCTTTTTGTTGATTCAAGTGGACTCAATTCTACTTGATTCTGCTTGTGTCTACCTTGCCCTTGTGTCAAGTGGTATGAAAGCGTGTTCTTTCTTGTGGATTGGATCGTGGAGAACCTTATTGGATTGGTTATAGGGTGGTAGATCTAAGATTTGACCTATAACTTGCAGAAGGTTATGATCTTGCTGGAACCTAATTGTTAAGATGGTTCATGGTAGAGGAAATGATAATGCTATCATGGATATGTTGAGGCAGATTGCAACTAGGCTTAAAGCTGTAGAGACAACCCAGAGAAGAGGAGCACATCTTGAAGATGTGAGTGATGAAGAAGAATAAGTAGCACCTAATACTAAACCTGAAGTGGAACAAGATGAGGAAAGACTTTTGAGAGTTTTGTCTAAGGCTAACTCCAGACCTGCAGTTGAAGTTGCTTGCTATGATGGAAGACTTGAGATCGATGCACTTTTGGATTGGATCTCTGAGATGGATAAATACTTTGAGTATGAAGGTACTCCTAATAATAAGAAGGTTAAGATAGCAGTCACAAAGTTGAAAGGGAATGCATCTCTTTGGTGGGATCATTTGCAAACTGAGAGACAAAAGAGAGGAAAAGAAAAGATCAAGACATAGATGAAGATGCTTGGAAAGATGAAGAAGAAGTTTCTTCTAGCTAATTACCAAGTAAGTTTGATGAGAAAAATGCAAAATCTGAGACAAAAGGACATGAGTGTGAAAGAATATACTAAGGAATTTTACAAATTGGATATCAGATCTGGACATGTGGATGATGAAGTTGAGAAGGTGGCTAGATATCTAAATGGCTTGAGGACATCTATTCAAGATGAGATTAGTTATGTGAAAATAGATAGTGTGGAAGAAGAATACCAATTTTCTTTGAAGGCTGAAGAGAGATTGACAAAAAGACATGAACAAAGACAAAGAGGAAGAGGTGGCAGATTTTAGAGAAGTGGAGGTAGATCTGACAATGGAGCACATGATAAAGGATGGAAAGATGAACCTGCTAAAAGAGGTAACTACTCTAGAGGTAGCTATACTGGTTACTCTAGAAATAACAATAATGGGAAAAGAGAAGATAAATCTTGGTTTAAAGGTACTTGTTACAAATGTGGTGAAGAAGGACATAGAGATTTTGAATGTACTAACTCTAGAAAGAAGACTAGAGGTAATGGTAGAAGTAATTTGGCCTATGAAGAAGTTGAAGAAATGTCTAATGAACCTGAACACGGTGAGAACTTGATGCTAAGAAGGATCTTGTGGAATGAAGAAGCTGATGAGGAACCTATTTTGAGGAAAATTTTATTTAGAATTAGATGTAAGATCGCTGATAAATGTTGCAAGGTAATCATTGATAGTGGAAGTTTTGATAATTTGGCATCCGAAGAGCTGGTTAACAAATTGCAGTTGCAGAGATTGAAACATTTGAAGCCTTATCATATTGCTTGGATCCAGAAGGAGCATAAACTACTTATAAGTGAACAATGCCTTGTTAAGTTCAAAATTGGGAATTATCATGATGAAGTCTTGTGTGATATTAAGCCTATGGATTGTTGTCATATTCTTTTGGGTAGACCTTGGCAATATGATAGGAAAGCTTTGCATGATGGTAGATTGAATCAATATACTATTTGGATGGATGGATGGAATGAAACAAGTATTGTTGCCTTTGATAGATAAGTTTGATGAAAGTCACTATACTACAGTCAGAGTATGTTTGGTTGATGGTAAAAAGTTTGCAAGATAAATGAAAGAACAAAATGTTTGCTTTGCTTTAATTCCAAGAAAGATTGAGAAACAAGATGAGTTAGAACATGCACCCGAGGTTAAGCCTTTGCTGAATGAATTTCATGACATCATTTCTGATAATGTACCTGATGGTTTGCCTCCTATGAGAAATATAAGTCATTGTATGGATTTGATACCTAGAGCTAGTTTTCCTAATAAAGCACCACATAGGTTGACACTTGATGAAAAGACTGAATTGAATAGACAAGTACAAGAATTTCTTGAGAGAGGTTTGATTAGGGAAAGTCTAAGTCCTTGTGCAGTACCTGCTGTATTAGCACCTTAAAAGAATGGAGAATGGAGAATGGAGAATGTGCACTGATTCTAGAGCTATAAATAAGATAATAGTAAAGTACATATTTCCTTTGCCTAGGATGGATGACATAATGGATAGTTTGAGCAGAGCAAAGTATTTCATAAAGATTGATTTGAAAAGTGGATATCATCAGATTAGGATCAGAGAAGGGGATGAATGGAAAAATTCATTTAAGACTAATGAAGGGTTATATGAATGTGGTTGGGTATGCCTTTTGGTTTAACTAATGCACCTAGTACTTTCATGATGCTGATGAATGAAGTTCTGAAAAGATTCTTGGGTAAGTTTTTTATTGTATATCTTGATGAAATTTTGATATTCAGTAAGAGTAAGGAAGAATATCTTGAACATATCAGACAAGTATTGCAGAGATTGAAGGAAGAAAAGTTGCTGATTAATTTGAAGAAATGTTCATTTATGAAAGAGGAGATTGTGTACCTTGGTTTTGTAATTTTAGCTGCTGGATTGAAGATGGATCCTAAGAAAGTAAGACCTATACTTGATTGGCCTACACCAGAGAATGTTGGAGAGGTAAGATCATTTCATGGATTGGCTAGTTTTTATAGGAAGTTCATCAGAAATTTTAGTTCTATATGTAATGCTATGACTAAAACTATGAGAGGAGATAAAAAGGATTTCAAATGGACACATGGAGCACAAAAGAGTTTTGAAACATTGAAACAAAGAATTGCAGAGTTGCCTACACTTGCTTTGCCTAATTTTAGTAAAGTTTTTCAAGTTGAATGTGATGCTAGTGGAAGTGCAATTGGATCTATTTTGAGTCAAGAAGGAAAACCTATAGCTTTCTTTAGTGAAAAGTTGAATGATGCTAAGAGAAAATATTCAGTTTATGGCTAGGAATTCTATGCTATTGTTCAAGCTTTGAAGAAATGGAGACATTATTTGATGCCTAAAGATTTTGTGTTGTATACTGACCATAAAGCTTTGCAATATTTGGGAAATTAGAATAAGTTGAATCAGAGACATATGAAGTGGGTTGAGTTCTTGCAGAATTTTTCCTTTTCATTGAAGCATAAGAGTGGACAATCAAATAAGGTTGCTGATGCCTTGAGCCGAAGAAGAATTTTGTTGACAGAGATGAGAGTTGAGGTACTTGGTTTTGATAATTTGAAGTGTTTATATGAAACTGACATTGATTTTGCAGAATGTTGGAAAGCTTGTAAGGAACACACATTGAATGATAAGTGGACTGATTATTTCATTCAAGAAGACATGTTTAAAGGAGTTCAATTGTGCATACCTAGTGTAATACCCCAAAAATGGGCTAAATGTTCATTAATCTCCTACATCTTCAATTCGAACAAAATCGACATCAAAGTCCTAATCTAAGGCACATCTAAACATCATCGAATCATAATTGATTATCTTAAATTCTGCATCGGGAAATATTCCTAGTAATATTCCTAATCATCATAATTATCTTTAATTTTATAATTATTTGGCAATAAATCACATTTATCCTAAAGTTTGATTAATTGAATATTTTCATATTTAATTAATTAGATTTAATACTTGCCATTTAATTGTTTAGTTAAATTTAATTCTATCTATTATTAATTGTATTATTTAATTTTGACAATAAATCTAATATCTTATCTTTAATTGATTAAATTTTTATTTAATTAATTAAAGCATGTTGTCATTATTTAATAACATAATTTTTAATAAAAGTTTGGTAAAATAGTTGATTAACCCATAAATCAATTGTTTTATTTTTAAAAATCAGTTAAGTTGGAAATAAATCACTTTATTATTAAATTAATTCATAATTAAAACATGCACAATCATAAAAACAGACAACTATCAATTATCAATTAAAGCTAAACTCTATTTTGAGTTAAAGCTTAGCTTTTGCATGTTTTTGTGAGTTAATTATCTGTTATTATTAGATAACTCAAAAATCAAGCTGAGTTATTTGAGTGATTTATGGCTTTTTCTCATGCACCTCCAAAGCCCTGGATTTCTATAAAAACAAGGCTCAGCTCTTCATAATTCATCTCTAAAATCTCTCAATCATCTCTCAAATTTGCATCCAAGCATCTCATATTTTTGCACAATCACGCTGGAGAATTGGAACTGAGGAATCAATTTGTGAATTCAAAGCGTTGTGAGATCAATTTCAATTGCATAGTTTTTATATCTTAGTATAGAATTTCATAGTTTTCATATCATTGTTAGAATCTTCATTGTTAGATCATTTAGCATTCATTTCATATCAGTTTTCAATAGCATTCATAGCATATCAGTTTATCATTCTTATTGCAAAGAAAATATCAAAAATATAGATTAATTGCATTCAATTTCATATCCATCTTTTGCATTCAAATCCTTCATTTAGGTGTCGTCTAGGTCACTGATCTCGATTACAATCTGAGAACATCAATCTCGCACCTATTAGAAGGCAGTAAATCACTTGGTTAGATAGTTTTCAATTTTGCACGATTTTGATTATCACTAATCTCTAATGTTTTACTAAGTGTTGTGTCTACAGATCAGGTACAATTTTCACACACACATTTCTGGCACCCACCGTGGGGCCTTGAGCCTCATTCTCTTCATTTTTATCTAATTTTATATATTTTTGGTGTCACTTTTTCATCATTTTTGTGCAAACAGGAAAAATGCCGCTTACGAGCAATCTAACGCCGCTTACAAGAAATCTGATCACGCCTACAAGAAATTTGTTCATGCCTACGAGCAATTTGTTCACGCTTACAAGCATTCTGCTCACGCCTACAAGCATTCTGCTCATGCATGTGACAGTTTCAGTCACGCATCTGCCAGTTTCAGTCACGCCTATCAGTATTTAAATCATGCTTATGTGTGCTAAATTCTGGATTGTAGAGCGTTGGATCTAAGGTATTCTTCTCAAGCTAATAATATTTCAATTTGGATCCTAAAACAAATCTCTTATGTGTCTAGCTTGTGTGCATCTTTTCATGCTTTGATCTATTTCTACACACTTGCATAATTGATACTAGGTTGTGACCCCTTAAGGATTCATTAAGTAGTCTTAGAATACTTGTGATTGATCCTAATTGCTATCTTGGGTTATTGGACTCGCTAATCCACCGGCCCCTCATTTCCGCCCCATGGTTGCAATCTCAGCGCCATAAAGGGGAGGGGTCAACAGGACAGAAGCATTAAGTGTTCCACTTGGCAACCCTTTTGTGCTTTTAGGAACTCACTTGTTTTCTAAGTTGGGGACTCATTTTTAGCTTGTGTGAGGTGTTAAGTGTTCCACCTTATGGACTCATCTCATATTTGCTTTAAGCGTTAAGTGTTCCTCTTTCTACTTTTTGGATTCTTTTGGTAGATTTTCTTTCGGGAATATATCTGTGCTCACATAGTAATTAGGCCCTATGAACACTATTCGTGATTCTTGAGAGATTGGATTCCTAGCGAAATCTTTCTTGATGATAGAATCCTTGTAGGTAGGGAGGATACTTAGTGTGTTTCACATTCAACTTGGTTAGTGCATCTTCTCTTATTGATCGACACATTCTCTCTCCGGAGAGGTTGATAGATCACGTGGGGTTGATATCACGAGCTTTGGTGAATCAAAATTGGTTAGTGCATCTTCTCTTATTGATTGATACATTCTCTCCCCAGAGAGGTTGATAGATCACGTGGAGTTGATATCACAGACCTTGGTGGAACAAAACTTTGTCTTAGCGTGTCGGATTAATCTACTTGCTTTGTTTGGGTTAAAAGTGAAAAGTTGTCAAAAACTTTGGATCTGGAGCCAAGTCCCCTTGTGGTATAAATCTATGAGTCACCTTTAGAGAGGGTTAACCATAGCAGACAATCCCTTCACAAGGCAAACTGCGTTGACGGAACCTCAAGCGGTAATAGCCATTTTCGCCATGGTAGTGACAGCCGCTATATAAATGTCCTTGTGGAAGAAATCTCCACGGGTATGGTTCATTGTTGGGTTGTCAGATCTCCCTAGCAGCTCTTGAAGATTAAGTTCTCAGACTGCGTCAAAACCCTGGTGCGCCGAGATTGGAGTTCACCCCTTTGAATCATAAAAGTTGCAGAGTCAAACCATTACTAAAAACCCTAGAGCGGCCAATTTTTCACTTTCAGGTATATGTGTGTTATTGCAAAACTTTTTAGAACATACATAATTAGTACTCTCAGGGATTAGCACAATTTGGTCACTTGATTGTTCATGTGCAAGGTTGCTTTTGCCCTTGTTCATTATTTTCAGACGTGCTTGGAATCACTTGCTTGCTGTTCTGCATGTTTGTTTATCTACTTGGCTATTAAAAATGATCAAATCTGGTATAACCTTCAAAATTTGGATAGTACAATTTGCAAACAATCCAGAACTGAAAACCTTAAATTTTGCAAAAATTGACGTAAAATATTTTTGGAGTCAAAAGTCATTTCAAGAAGTCAAAAGTCGTACGAGTTTAACAACTGTCATTTCATTGCTACCCAATTGTCATACGAGTTTAGAAACTATCATTTCATAGGCTACCCAGTGTTGTACAAGTCTGCAGAGTGTCGTTTGGAAAAATTTGAGAGAGTTGTCAAAAATTGTCAAATTGCAAGATATCCAATGTTTCCAGCCTAGTTCCAAAATCTGTCAAAAATATCATTGTGTCAGGAACAGAGCAGTAGCTATTAAGCATTCTACCATTTTCTAAGTTTGATCTTTTGAATCTGATCTAGTCTTCTGTTTGATCAATTTGAGTCCTTTTTATCTCGTGTCAAAACCTTGTCATAACTATCAATCTTCAATCAATCTTCAAAAATAGACTAAGTGTTGAGAACTCGTGTTCGCTATCTTTTGGGTGATCTATCCCATACATCCAGGGCACAATTTCCTTCACCCACATCTCATAAGATCTTCAAAACTATCATAATCTTGACAAGGTTGCGCCATCCAATTTTCTCGAATCAAATTGTTCTTCAGTTATCTTCATCCTTTTCTTCTGTTTCATTCAAAGTTAATGGTGGAGACCAGAGCTTCTTCACACAAGAAATCAGAAGAAACATCTCAGAACTTACTTTTGACCAATACCCCAAGTCCAACTCTTGAACAACTCATCAAGTCAGGTATCTACGAAGATGACAGTATCGGTAACTTTCGATTGAAAACTGGTTACATACCTCCTCTATCAACTCACAGAGGTAATCATCAAACTCCTCCTCAATCTGTTCCAGGGAGCCCAAAAAATCCTACCATGTCTCAAGCAGGGACAAACCATGGTTCTCTAGGAGGAGGGTCCCAAGGACACCATTCTCAACATCATGCCGACCAAGAACCTACCCCCTCTGAAATCCATCGATGTTATAATGACGATGAATTCAAGAGAATGATGAGGCATTTCTTGAAAGTGGATAGAGAGGCATACTTTTTACAATTAGCCTAGGAAGGGGCTAAGCTTCCTCCCAACTTTAACGTTGATGATATAATCACACAGGAGGAAGAAACTCCACTCACAACTATGACAAAATAGATGCATGCTATACAAGTCGAATTTAACAATCTTAAGAAGGATAAGGAACCCAAGGAGTTCTCCATGGAGGCCCTATGTCCTTTCCCGTTCGACAAAAACTTGTATATGCCACCATTCCCAAAAAGAGTGGAGATACCAAAGTATGACAAATATGATGGACACTCTGATCCTCAAGATCATGTCAGAGATTTCTATATGCAATCCATGGAATTCATGCATGAACCAACCTATCTGATGCATCTTTTTCCTAGATCCTTAGGAGGAGCATCCATTCAGTGGTTTTCAAGATTACCTTCTACGATCAAAACTTTTGAGGAATTGTTTAAATTGTTTTATCAAAAATATTCCTACAATATTCAACATCCGGTCACCATGATCGATATCTGTAACCTCAAGCAATATCCAGGGGAATCATTCCTAACTTTCCTCAAGAGGTGGAGAAAGAAGTTCTCTCTATATGCTAGACAAATTCCCGAAATGGAGAAACTTGAAATCTTTATCAATAACCTTGTTCCAGAACTCAATTATCCATTACAAATGCAAGATCATGTGTCTTTTGATAAAATGGTGGATAATGCAATCAAGATTGAGAAAGTACTTGTCAAGAAAGGGGAAATCACACTTCAAAAGGACAAGTCTAAATCTAGATCTAGCTCAAAAGATAAAAACAAGAGCTGGAATAGAAACAAAGGTATCGTCTCTGAAGGTGTTGTTGACACTATCCGCACCCCATCAAAGGCACCGGCCTACAATCTCACCCTTGCCACCAAAGCCATTGAAGCTTCAGAGCAAAAATCTGTTGAACCATCTCCAAAGAAGCCATTCAAATGATGGGATAATAAATGAAAGTTTACTCCCTTGGGAGAATCTTTGGAATCTGCCCTGAGAACCCTGATAGCTAATAACATGATCTCTTTACCACCAATCCGAAACCCTGATCCGGATCCAAAACCATATTGGTGGAAAGATAATGAATTTTGTGCTTTCCATCGAACTAAAGGCCACAAGACTAATGGATGCTTCCACTTGAGGCATACCATTCAAGACTTGATAGATCAAGGGGACATCACGATCGATAATCCTACCAGCAATAATGATCACACAACATTTATAGAACCGTTTCCACAACATGGCAAGGGAGTTTCCACTTCTCAGCCTAACATGGGGGAAAAAGTCAACTATGCCTACCCTGGAAACAATGCTGTCATCAATATGGTTGAACCATGTCTCTCTGAGAGCTGTAATGTCATCACAATTGTGCGAAGAGACCAAAATCATTCCTCAACTAATGCAGTTACCAGATCACAAGCTCAGGCTCATCTGAAAGGACAAACACCAAGTTCATCTAATGTCCCTAAGATACCTTTCAACCTCACATCTGCTTCCAAATAGAAGGCTGCCTCAAAATCTTCCAATCCAAAGGATACAAGACCTACATCTTATAGCATCATCCAACAACTCTAGCATACCAATGCCAAAATCTCTATGTTTGAGTTACTTCGAATATCTCCAGCTCACAGAGATATCCTAGACAAAGCTTTGCTCGGCTCTAATGTTCCTGATGATCTAGATCTAGATAGGTTCCAGACTATGGTTGGTCATCTAACGTCTCTGCAATATATCTCCTTTTCAGAGGAAGATGACAACTCTTTGAGTCACCCACATAATCAGCCCTTACACATAGAAGTCTTGATCCAGAACCATCGAGTCAAATGTGTGTTGATAGATGGGGGCGCAGGCCTCAACATTTGTTCTTACAACTTAATCACACAGTTGGGATTCTCAGAGATAGCTATTGATCCTCGAAAGAAGATCACCATAAAAGCCTATGATGAATAAGAAAGAGCTTCTAAAGGCACCATTGTCTTACCCATCCGAGTGGGTCTGGTCATCAAAGATACCACATGTCAGGTGCTTGATCTACCATTGGCTTACAATATCCTTCTAGGGAGACCCTGGATCCATGAAATGCAAGCCATTCCTTCTATGTACCATCAATGCTTGAAATTTCCCTATGAAGGGGTAGAAGTTACTATCCCAGCAGATCTGAGTACAACTTGCAATACATTGAAGGAAAGTGCCGATAAGCTTGTACCTAATAACAGAGAATCTTCCATCAAGCAAAAAAATGTGGCTTCCACATCCAAGATGGAAGACATTGCTAAAGAGATCAATATCAAAGAAAATGGGATGGGAGAATACACTATAGAGCCAGTCTTGTCTCTGACATCTCTCCCAATCTCACCTAAGCCGTATGGACAATCCTTGAAGCAGTCTAAATCAGAACCTAAGGAACCTATGGAAGCATACAAAATAAATTTTGTGGCGGAGCAAGTATCCAAACAAGAATTTGAAGAGGATGAAGCTGTGCTTGCATGGCTATACAAAGATGATTCTGAATCCAAAATTGTTCAACCTAGTGAATCTATAGCACCTACAATCCCTTCTAATTCATATGGTCTAGGGAACAGATTGATAGCCAAGATGGGATATTCCGGTCAAGGACCTCTAGGAATCAGAGGAAAGGGTCTTGTGACACCCATTCCACATATTGGTAGAGCCAACAAAGATACTGGTGGCTTAGGCTTTAAGAAGAAACCCTATCATCTCAAAGGTGGTTGTTCTCATGTCATAGAACAAATTGCACCAGGAGAACCCCTTCTCAAGAAAGAAGAGACAGAACCCTTAGATGATGATTCAGATAGTTCAGAACTCATCCCCTATGAAAAATTGCCTAAAGAGATCAAAGATCTTCTTGATGATAAAGATGATCCTATCAAAAGAATTAATGTAGTAGACACACAAGAACCTACTGTAGCGCAAGAGATGGTTGCACCACAAGAACTAGCCAATCTCAAAGGCAATCAAATTGATCTAGAAGTAGAAAGTAGTTATTCTGACACTGATTCCCATGAATATGAATTCAAGTCAGAGACTGAGGGTAATCCTTCTTGGGGTATTCATCCTGATTTCACACATTTTCTAAGATTTCCTAGAGATCCTGAATCAGAAGCTGAGTCAAATGACTATGAATGGGGTGCCATTCCAGAAGAAGATGAGCTTATAACAAAGAAATATATTGATGTTATTCACCAATATGTATCTCAAGCCAATGTAGGTCTAGAGTGAAACAATGAACTTAACGTATCTGATCCACCTATGGCTGAAGAGGACTCCCATGATGATGTTGAGCCTATTCACGAATTGAACATTTTGAGCTGTAATATCACCTTTGAAATTGAGCGTCAGGTTAGGACCAATGATGACATATCCATGACTGTGAACACCATATCCCAAGCCTTTCCCGCTTTGACTATCCAACGCCCTGATCTTATCGACCAAACTTCCACAAACCCAAACCATGGTATTTATACCTTCCCGAATGACTATGCCCTTGCTTGCTACCTCAATGCAGTTGAGCCTATGAGTACTTCCATCAGTGAACTGAGTGTCAGCATGACCAAGTCGGACATCAACTATCTTAGTTAGAAAAACAAGAGTAAAAAGAAAAAGAAAAAGAGTTCTGAGGGTGAAAACCACTTTGTGGTAGTCTCAGAACTGACAAAAGTAAAAAGAAAAGACATATCTGAAGGTGAAAACCTCTCTGAGGTGCCTAAGGATGAGATATTTGATGTCCTTCCGAGTCATTTACAGGATAGATCTCCAGTTCTGATTGAGCCAACTCAATCCATCAATTTGGGTACAACAAAGGAACCACAATTGGTACATGTAGCACAATCTCTATCAGATGAAGAGAAACAAAAATTCACTACATTCTTATCAGAAAAAAAGATCAATTTTGCATGGAAATATTCAGATATGCCAGGATTGGATCCCAATCTCATTATGCACCATCTATCCATTGCTCCTGGAGTAAAACCAATCAAGCAAAAATTGAGAAAGATGCATCCTCATGTCGCACTCTTAGTCAAAGTAGAACTAGAAAAACTCCTAAAAGCTGGATTCATCCGTGTCATAGACTATGCTGAGTGGATCTCTAACATTGTACTTGTTTCAAAACCAGATGGTTCAATCAGAGTGTGCACAGACTTTAGAGATGTGAACAAAGCATGCCCTAAGGATGATTTTCCACTGCCTAACATTGATATGATAGTGGACATGACTGCGGGCTATGAAATGTATTCCTTAATGGATGGCTTTTCTAGGTACAACCAAATCAAAATTGCTCCAGAAGATCAAGAGAAAATAGCTTTCACATGTGCATGGGGAACCTTCTGTTGGAATGTTATGCCATTCGGACTCAAAAATGCGGGAGCTACATACCAAAGAGCAATGACATCTATTTTTCATGATATGATGCATAGAACAATGGTGGATTATGTTGATGATACCTTAGCAAAATCAATGATCAGAACTGAACATCTAATTGACTTGAGCATGATCCTTGACAGAATGGAAAAATCTAGTCTTCGACTAAATCCTAAGAAGTGTGCTTTTGGTGTCACTTCTGGAAAGCTCTTAGGATACATAGTTTCAAAGAAAGGCATTGAAGTTGATCCGGCTAAAGTCAAGGCTATAATAGAGATGCAACCTCCCACAAATATCAGTCAAATGAGGACGTTGCAAGGCAGAGTTCAATCTATCAGAAGATTCATATCACAGCTAGCGGACATATCACAGCCTTTTACAAAAACATTACATAAAGGTGTGACCTTTGCATGGAATGAAGAATGCGAGAACAACTTTAACCATATCAAGAAGTATCTATCAAATCCACCTATCTTGATGCCTCCTATTCATGGGAAGCCATTGATCTTGTATGTCTCTGCAACAGCCACATCACTGGGGGCATTGCTAGCGCAACAAGATGAAGACAAAAAAGAAAGAGCCATCTACTATATAAGTAGAACATTGGTGGCGTATGAAAAGAACTATTCTATGATTGAGAAAGCTTGTCTCGCTATGATCTTTGCATCACAGAAACTGAGACATTACATGTTAGCTCATACTACTCATTTGGTAGCTAAAATTGATCCACTGAAATATCTCCTAAGCAAAGTTGCCCTCACAAGTAGACTAGCTAAATGGGTCATGCTCTTGAGCGAATTTGACATTGAATATGTTGAAAGAAAAGCTATCAAAGGATAGGTCATTGCTGATCAATTAGCTGAAACACCACTGTTTGATGATACACCCATGCAAATGGAATTTCCTGATTCCTCTATCATGCACCTCTCTTCTAAAACATGGCAGTTATTCTTTGATGGCTCCTACACATAGAATGGATCTGGAGTAGGCATATTGTTCATCACTCCTCAAGGATACTCGATACCCAAAGCATTCAGACTAAAGTTTCCTTGCACAAACAATATTGCTGAATATGAGGCACTTCTCAATGGTATGAAAATGGCAATACAGTGGAGAGTTATAGAGATGCACATCCATGGAGACTCACAACTGGTTATCCACCAAGTCAATGATGTGTACCAAACCAAAGATGAAAAGCTCATTCCTTACAAGAGAATGGTAGATGATTTAAAGAAATACTTCATCTTTATCACATTTGAGCAAATACCCAGAATGGAGAATAAGGCTGTCGATGCAATGGCGACATTATCTACTCTCTTACAGTAGCCCGAGCATGAGCTACACTATGAGTTCTTGGTGGAAGCCCTATCCTATCCTGCATATGACTCCCCTGAAACCCGCATGATCTGCACCATTGTAGGTTATGATTCATCCTGCTACAAAAATCTGTTCTCCTATCTCCACGACCAAATCATCCCTGAGTCCTTTAACCATTTTGAGAAATGAAACCTTATTTGATCCACATCCTGATATGTCATCATTGGTAATGATCCATACAAACAAGGTCTAGATGGTACACTACTTAGATGTTTAGAACGGGAAGAGTCTCAACGTGCATTAGAGGAAGTCCACGAGGGTATATGTGGATCACACTCAAATGGTTTAATGTTAGCTTGAAAACTTATTAGGGCTGGGTGCTATTGGCCTAAAATGGAGAAAGAGGCTATTAAATTTGCTAAAAATTGTCAACAGTGTCAAGTACATGGCAACTTGATTCATGCTCCAGGGAGAGATCTAATTCCCTTTACTACACAATGGCCTTTTCAACAATGGGCATTTGATCTCATAGGTGCTATCCATCCGTACTCTTCCAATGGACATACCCATATAATCATAGCTACAGATTATTTTACAAAATGGGTAGAAGCAGTTCCTCTAACACAAGCAATGAGGAAACAGATCTCTATGTTCATCCTGAACTACATCATTTGCAGATATGGGATCCCTCACTCTATAATCATAGATAACGGGGGACAATTAAAAAACAAGGATCTAGATGACTTATGTGCTAAATTCAAGATTACACAACATTGGTCTTCTATTTACTATCCTCAAGGGAATGGACAAGCTGAGGCTTCAAACAAAAATCTCTTGAAAATCTTGCACAGAACAGTGAATAAAACAGGAAGAGACTGGCATCTCATGATCAGTCCAGCTCTCTGGGCATACAGAACTAGTATCAGAACACCTACAGGGGCTACACCTTTCGCTTTAGTTTATGGGTCTGAAGCGGTACTGCCTATTGAGGTTGAAATCCCATCACTCAGAATCAGAATGCATGGACTTGTCACTGATGAAGACTACAGAGTGTCTAGGTTACAAGAACTTGAATTACTAGATGAACGCAGGCAAGCAGCATATGATCATCTCAGAGTGTATCAGAAAAGAATGTCTAGAGGCTACAACAAGAAAGTCAGACACAGAGAATTTCAGGTTGGTGATCTAGTCTTGAGAGAAAATCTTAAAAATCAATCCCATCGAGAACGCAAGGGGAAGTTTTAACCGAATTGGCTGGGTCCCTTTGTTATCACTACTACTTTTGGCTATGGTGCCTATCAACTCTCAACGACTGAAGGAGAACAACTCTGAGAACCAATCAACGTTCTCCATCTGAAGAAATTCCATGCCTAAGGCATTCAGTCTATGGTTAAATATCCTGAAAAAAATCCTAAAAATCAGAAAAAGTCCTAAAAAAAATGAACATCTTGGTGAAAACCTAGCAATAGGTGCCTTGATGATTCACAAAAAAAAATAAAAAATATCAAAAATTAAAAAAAATTAAAAAATTTCAAAAGTACAAAAAAATTGAAAAAATGAAAAATATAAAAAAAAATGAAACAAAAGAAAAAGTGCCTTGGTGAAAACCTAGAAACAAGCACCTTGGTAGCAAAAATAGAATCTCTACCAAGATGGTGAAAACCCGGCAAACGGGTGCCACTTGTTCCAAATGCTCCATCTATCAGCACAATCTTGGTCTTTCCCAGCTTTCAGTCTTGCTTTAGTTTGTACATATCTCTCAGTTTGTTTCTGCATTTCCAGTTTTCAATAAGTCAGTTTGTACACCAATCAGCTTGAGTGTCTGTATCTTATCAATGTTCAAACTTGGGGGCAATCAATGTCATATCCTATGGCCTCCAATGTATCTTAGACGTGTCCTATCCAGTCAGAATCCTTTAAAGCTTCATGTGAGTTAGTCAGTTAGTCTCATCTCCAGAAAGGATTTTACATCTATAACAACGCAATTAAACTCAAACTGAAAATAATCTATGCTTCATGCTCTTATCTCCTTGTATGCTTACTGATTCGCATTGAGATTTTTGCATATTGTGTCCCTTCGAGCTCTTCGATGATGTCCTTTATAGGATTTAGAGAGTGATGACTGGGGGCATAATATTTTCTTTGTCTTCTGATTGTATGTGAAAATCTAACAACTTTGGAAATTTTGGATTGAAATGGTGTCTGACTATAAGAGCCTCTATCTCAAATTGGATGGCCATGCGTACCTCAACCATTGATACCCAAACAATTCAAGGAAGTTTGATCTAACTATTGTCTTTTTGAGTAAGTTCTTTCTCCTACTGTGGAACACGATCTTGCCTAAGGATGTGAACGATAAAGGGTCACTATGGGTAATTCACATTGGATTTAGAATGATCTCTTGACTGTTTGATGTGTTTGCAATGCAAGGTGTATTCATGTTATCATGACGTTTATGTTTTGATGCTTATACAAATTGCCATATCAAAATGGACATGATATTCAGGTCATCTTGGCGTTTGTGCCTTGGTGCTTATATCTAATCCAACATTCTGAAAACAAAATCAATATTCATATGTCCATGGTTGTATAACCAGTGGGTGTTGTATTGATTCTTGCGCATACAAATCGATATTCATATGTCTATGGTTTCATGACTAGTGGGCATTGTATTGATTTATCCGGTTACCTAAAAGTTCAATGATGATAACAAATCGACATATGATCAGTGACTAGGTCCTAGGTCTTAGGTTACATTTCATTTTGCATTTCTCATTTCATTTTGCATGTCTCATTGCATTTTGCATGTTTGCATGATCTCACAATGATTATACGAACTTCAATGCTTAAACAATTCTTTATATCAATTCTTCAAATCTAACAAGAGCTGAATCTCACACAAAGGTTCCTCCAATGAAATAGCAAGTAGAATCCTTTTTCGGGATCAAAATTCAAATCTGAGATCATTCATATTATTAATTGCTTGCATAATCAACCTTCAATCATCACAGAAATCTAGTATTCAACTTACCTGATTATCTTACATCAAACTATCAAAATTTCAACTTGGTCAACTATGGTCAACTCATGGTTTAACCTAGTCCAACTTGGTCTCTAGGACCTCCAAATGATGTAGAACACGTTCTTGAACGTGTATAACCACTTTTCAAATCAATTAGCATGCTTCTGAACTATCAACGCTGACTTTTTCTTGTCAGATTTCAATTTTCATCCCGAAGGGGGCATGGTATTGCACATCATTCAAAGTTTGTAAATCAAATTCTATCAATCAAGTCTATCAATATCTTTCATCAGTGATCAAGACAAACAATCACGTCTAGTTACTGATTCATCAAAAGTCCTCATCGCTCGGGGCAAATCTATCATCACTTGGGGCATATCAGATTCATCAATCCATATCAATCTGGTATTCTCCTAATCTTGTAAACTGTATCAGTTTTTGCAACCATCAGATCATAGTGTTCTTTCCTTGGTTCTTCGGCAACTGAAGGGTTCGGATGTGATACCTGCTAGTTCTGCTAAGACAATCGAGTCTAGAATGGGTCACTCACTTCTTATCAATCCTAAGGTTCAGAATCAAGCATTTTGACACTTTTTCGCAATCATAGGTTCATTTGCTGCTACAGTGAACATTATCTTTGGTCATTCAGGACCTATTATCTCCATCTCAAATCAATATCAATCAGCTTCTGTCTCATATCAATTATTAATTTCAAACATCAATTTCATATCTTTATCAAACACAGCCTATCTTTGAACCACTGCGCTTCGCACAGTAATTCAAAGAGGGGCAAAATGTAATACCCCAAAAATGGGCTATATGTTCATTAATCTCCTACATCTTCAATTTGAACAAAATTGACATCAAAGTCCTAATCTAAGGCACATCTAAACATCATCGAATCATAATTGATTATCTTAAATTCTGCATCGGAGAATATTCCTAGTAATATTCCTAATCATCATAATTATCTTTAATTTTATAATTATTTGGCAATAAATCACATTTATCCTAAAGTTTGATTAATTGAATATTTTCATATTTAATTAATTAGATTTAATACTTGCCATTTAATTGTTTAGTTAAATTTAATTCTATCTATTATTAATTGTATTATTTAATTTTGACAATAAATCTAATATCTTATCTTTAATTGATTAAATTTTTATTTAATTAATTAAAGCATGTTGTCATTATTTAATAACATAATTTTTAATAAAAGTTTGGTAAAATAGTTGATTAACCCATAAATCAATTGTTTTATTTTTAAAAATCAGTTAAGTTGGAAATAAATCACTTTATTATTAAATTAATTCATAATTAAAACATGCACAATCATAAAAACAGACAACTATCAATTATCAATTAAAGCTAAACTCTATTTTGAGTTAAAGCTTAGCTTTTGCATATTTTTGTGAGTTAATTATCTGTTATTATCAGATAACTCAAAAATCAAGCTGAGTTATTTGAGTGATTTATGGCTTTTTCTCATGCACCTCCAAAGCCCTGGATTTTTATAAAAACAAGGCTCAGCTCTTCATAATTCATCTCTAAAATCTCTCAATCATCTCTCAAATTTGCATCCAAGCATCTCATATTTTTGCACAATCGCGCTGGAGAATTGGAACTGAGGAATCAACTTGTGAATTCAAAGCATTGTGAGATCAATTTCAATTGCATAGCTTTTATATCTTACAATAGAATTTCATAGTTTTCATATCATTGTTAGAATCTTCATTGTTAGATCATTTAGCATTCATTTCGTATCAGTTTTCAATAGCATTCATAGCATATCAGTTTATCATTCTTATTGCATAGAAAATATCAAAAATATAGATTAATTGCATTCAATTTCATATCCATCTTTTCCATTCAAATCCTTCATTTAGGTGTTGTCTAGGTCGCTGATCTCGATTACAATCTGAGAACATCAATCTCGCACCTATTAGAAGGCAATAAATCACTTGGTTAGATAGTTTTCAATTTTGCACGATTTTGATTATCACTAATCTCTAATGTTTTACTGAGTGTTGTGTCTACAGATCAGGTACAATTTTCACACACACACCTAGAGGATCTATGAGAGAGAACATAATAAAGGAGAAACATAGTGGTGGACTTGTTGGACATTTTGGGATTGATAAGACTGTGAATTTGATTTCAGAAAGATACTTTTAACCACAAATTTATAGAGATGTACAGAGAATGGTTAAAGGTTTCAAAATTTTCCAAGTAGCAAAAGGAACTAGTCAAAATTCAGGATTGTATACACCTTTGCCTGTACCTGATAGACCTTGGGAAGATGTGAGTATGGACTTTGTTCTTGGATTGCCTTGAACTCAGAGAGGTAATGATTCTATTTTGGTAGTGGTTGACAGATTCTCTAAGATGGCTCATTTCATACCTTGTAAGAAGACATCTGATGCATTGCATGTAGCTGAATTATTCTTCAAGGAAGTGGTAAGACTGCATGGTTTGCCTAAGTCTATTGTTTCAAACATAGATACAAAGTTTATTGGTTACTTTTGGAGAACACTTTGGAAGAAGATGAATACTAATTTAAAGTTTAGTTCTACATTTCACCCTCAGACAGATGGACAGACTAAAGTTGTGAATAGAAGTTTGGGAAACTTATTGAGATGTTTAGTTGGGGATAAGCCTACTAATTGGGATTTAGTTTTGGCACAAGCAGAGTTTGCATATAATAATTCTATGAATAGAAGCACTAAGAGGAAACCATTTGAGATTGTTAATGGATTTAATCCTAAGGGAACTACAGAGCTATGAGATTTACCTACTGAGACAAGAAGAAGTGCTAAAGCTGAGGATTTTGCAGTATACATGAGAACTTTACATGGTGAAGTAAAAAAGAATTTGGAGGATAGTAATCTGAAATATAAACAGAGAGTAAATAAGAGAAGGAGACACAAATATTTTGAGGTTGGAGATGAGGTTATGATTCATTTGAAGAAAAATAGATTTCCAGTTGGTACCTACAACAAGCTAAAAATGAAGAAGTTTGGACCTTGTAAGATTATGAAGAAGTTTGACAGTGGAAATGCTTATGAAGTAGAATTACCAGAGGACATGCATATATCACCTATATTCAACATTGCTGATATATTTGAGTACTTGAATCAAATGATGAGATTGAATATGATTTGGATTATCCTAAGAAGAATAGAGACAACATTGAGAAGATCTTGAATAAAAGAGTGAGCAAGAGTACAAGAGGAAAAGACTACCTGGAATATCTAGTTCAGTGGAAAGATAAGCCAGTTGAAGACAGTTCATGGATTACACAAGCTGAGTTGGATCTTTATGATTTAGGTCAGAATATGAGTAGTGCCTGATGTGTAAATTAGTTCTTTATTTACCCTAGGTGTCTGATGTAGGAGCATCTTGGGTCTTTGAGCAATCTTGCATTAACCAAAAACTTTTCCTGATTTCTGTACTTGTTTGCTGTTGTTTTCTTCATAATTGTTGCATTTGTTTGTTTCATGGTCTACAAAGCTTACATGATGTTGAGGAACTATTTGGGAACATTTTCCTATGAGCACATAAAGATTGGATGGACTATTTCAAAGTTACAGCTATTTTCCTTACTGTTAGAGTCGTATTTTCCTGTAGTTTTGGTGCTCATTGGACATAGTGGAGATGTTGATCCATAAGGAATCAAACTTTGAATTCTTAAGGAATTTTAGAGGACCTAAATTAATATCATTTCCCAATAGCGCAAGTCCTAATTCATTATGAGTAAAAAGTTATGCCCATTTTGCTTGAGGACCTATTTTCTGCCAGTTTTCAGGTGAAACGTGGTGTTTCTTCTTGTGTGGTTCCGTGTGATCAAATGGGGCCTTGCATAGTTAAAGGAATGTTATTGGGTCATGTATGGATCTATATCAAAAGGCACATCAATAGGTGATCATTCTTGCATTAGTTTTGGTTTCTCTTATTGGACTAGACCTATAATGTAATTAAATGCCTGACTAGCTGACTTCTGGCTTAGCTAGCTATATAAGGAGTCTAGATTGATGTAGTAGGAAAAAAATTAAGAGGTAGCTCTAGGAAGGATTATCAAGATACATCATTTGAGATAAAGATAGGATGCAAGTTGTAATTCTGAATTCATAATTCTCATTATATAAGGCCGAAACCCTGAATGCCTCACAGCCGGGCATGTTGAAAGAAATAATATAAATCCTCTGTTGTTGTTGCCAGTTGATTGTCTCATATCCATTATGATTTAATTTATTTCATGTGATATTATATTGATTCCATTGTGTAACTTTGATTAGGGCTTGTTGTTGATTCAAGTGGACTCAATTCTACTTGATTCTGCTCGTATCTACCCTACCCTTGCGTCATACCTCATGATCATGCACTTTCCAGCTCATCAATCTTATTGGCTAAACTAGTCATTTAGTTCTTTTCTCCTGCTCGGTTAACAAAGAAATGTGTCGGTGAACACAAGATCGGTTATTACTGTGCTCCGTATACACTGCACTCCTCAGTGTATACTATAATGCTTCATCAACTGACAATACTGCCTTGTGTCTTTCAGCTCTTTTCCTCATCATAGATGAATGCAACATAATCAAGTCAATAACATAAGGTCACAAACTCATCAATAAGTTATCCAATGTATTCCTCATCCTCATCTGTCATATACATCTTCCTCATGTAGATATTTTCATTCTTCATCTCTTCTTCTCTTTTCTATAGATGTTTGGGTATAGTAACTTACAAGATAAGTGTTGTCAAACTAGTTGACATCAATGACAACATATTACTGATTTAATCATCTTACATATCTAATCAGCAACTTCGGTGATCTACAAATCATAGATCTTCATCAATCAGGTTCTAAATCAGTTGTAGGTTCAACAAATCGGTACTTTCTACCTCATCCAAATTAAATTATTTACGTCTATAGGTCACTTGCACAAATATTGCAACCTACTCAGAATGATAATATTGAGCTTGAAGCTCTATTTGAGGGGAAAATGTATAGTTATCAGAGAAATCTACAATTGAAAGAATACAACCAAGTGGAAAACAATCTTTGGAATCATGAAATTGTTTAGCTTGCCATCGTGCACCATGACAATGCTGGATATGTGGATAAATTAGAGTACGAAATCTAGTCATAAAATCAAGGTAGGGAAATTCACTCTCCTTCAATACAATTTTTTTGGATTCATCTCCAGTCTTTGTTCGATATGTCTCATATTCAATTCTTTTCCACAAAACTGATGTTGAAACATTAATATTCTCAATTTGTAATAGAAATTTATGCAAATCTCCACAATCATTGCATGCATTCTTTATACATTTACTTTGAACTCATCTGAATCTTCTAATTTATCACATAAAATAGACTTCACAAACTATGTTGTACTTCCAGGGATGACCATATTTTAATGAAGATCTAGAATGAATTTTTTATATAATTGCAAGTATAGATAAAACTCAACATGATTTTGACAACAACAAGTTTCATGAACCTTATTTATGCGTACAAAGAAAGAGCACAACCTCTCAAACATTCTTTGACATATTTTCACATCTGAAAATTCTTGCTTGAATGCTTCAAACAATTCACTTTGTGTTATATCTATAAAATGTTTGGATGTGCATTTTTCATTCCAGTCTCTTCATCTTTCATCTGTATTGTATCCCTTCTATTAGAAGAAACATGAGAGTGAGCGGTCCAATATTCAATGACCAATTTTTTTGCATCTTTAGAAATTTTGTCTTTTTGAGGAAGTCTACAAATAGTTACCCAATTATTTTCAATGTTTTCATCTAACATATTTCTCTTCCTAATATATCTTTGAACAATTCTTCTAGATACATTCAGTAAATCATAAATTGCATGTACTTGTTTTCTTCGTGTCAACCTCCTACTAGACAAAGTAGTCATCAACGCTCTATGTGAAACACTTAAATCAACTCCTCGACTTGAGTTGTTAATGTCGTTCAATGTATCTTGCAAATTTTCAACTATTGTTCGATTTACATTGTCTCCTCATCTTTTCTTGTTATCAACACCCAACAACTCAAAAACATGGATCATTTCTATTTTTTTGAATAACCTAGCAAACAATTGAGCTCTTCCAACCATATTTTTATTATTAAAATATTCATCCCAAAGTTTTTTGTAATGTGTTTTAATTGTGCTTTCAGATATTACTTGTTCAGATGAAATTTGATTGAAAAGTGAATCCTCATTCATCTCCATAAAATTGCCCATGCCAAAAGATATATTTCCACCTTCAAAACTACCAATTTGTTCCCCTACTTGAATTGCATCTTCTTGAATATCAATAGATTCTTCCTGAACTTCAACACGTTGATCTTGATTACATTTTGTATGACCTTTCATTTTGTCATCCCTTATTTGGTCATATTTTTTTGTTCTATTCCTTTTATTCCCCATTGCAAAAAATGTTCAAATTGAG
>BSBK01009468.1:160000-162500 GCA_027943335.1 Chamaecyparis obtusa | reverse complement strand
ATAAGAAGAAGAGACTAAGTTAAACACAAATAGACCCTAGAGCTCCTAGTGTAGCAACCTAGGGCTCTGATACCAATTGTAATGTCACCGCTAGGGAACCCATAAGGAATCAAGTTGAATGACCTGATATTGCAACTAACAATTTTTGTTTCTAACATTCTAACCTTTCATTATTAACATTCACAAGTACATTCCTTAAGGTTCCCTTAAAGAATTCACCATTATCAAGCATTGTATTTCTTTACTTAATCAAATGAATTATATTTCCTTTTCAACTTCAATTTACATCAAGACATTGTTTTCATTCTACATCAAAACCAATTTCCTTAATAAATTAATTGAATTCATCTTCTCTAACAAACTAACACATCATTTACTTTTAGAAGTGAAACAAGCGCACATTACTTATCTTATCCACTAAGTATGTTTATCCTTTCCTATTTGTTTACTCCTTAATCTTATCTATGCACCACTTAATTGCATTAACAATACATAAATAAGCTTTCCCTTAAGAGTCCTTACTTTCCATTTTCTCTTTAAAATCAAAATAGAAAGTGTAAAGTACTTAACCATCTACTGCTAAGCAACATAAACCATTCAATGAATCATTTTTACCACAAGTTTAACTTCCATAAATTATCATCTATAACCTTGTATAAATTTAGTTAAGAATTGAGATTAAAACCTAGTTTAAATAACCTTACATCATACACATTGAACTTAGACATTTAAGAGCACTAGAAGAAATTACATATCATTACTACTTTCAATAACATACATATTTCCTTTCCCTTGTTATTTCACCTGGAGATACCCTTCAACCATTAGCACATATTTTCACTATTCTACATATCAAAATGAGTTTCCTTTAAGAAGTTTGCATCATTGCAATATTTACATAAAATCATTACTTTTAATTTCATTTAAAACTCACAAGAGAGATAGGTTAGGAAAGTTACTTAATTATAATCCATAACTGATTAACCAATATTCAATCCCCTTTTGAGATTCCTAATACTACCCTTCCCATATACATATCTTCTTTCTTACAATTTTAATTTATGAGTGCAACAAGCATAATTACATCAAGTTACCCAAAGGCTTATATTACATCTTCACTCCTTGATTTCAAAAGATAGAGATACATGATACAAGAGAGGAAAACTTCATCACTGAACAACTCAAAATCCAAGCCACGACATGAACCATAGACAATACCTCGAAAGAGATTTGTCACCCAACCATGTGAAACTGGAAAAGTTCCATCTCATGTGCTAGGAGATAGAACCAAGGTACTCTCAAGACCTAAGGAAATCTAAGTCTCAAATACAAATAAATCCAAGACTCAAAAGAACAATAATAAAGCACATAAAATATCATCATACTATAACAATGAGGTTAAGGTTCTAGGATACCACCTAAGTGAGTGTCATCACACAACCTATATGTTAGGATCCTCCCAGGAAACCATGTAACCCTGATACCCCCTTTCTAACTAGGGATCCTCCCTGGCAGTTATCCCTAGTCCTTGTACTCCAATCAGGTCTGTGTGGCCTTATTATATTTTCTTTCATTATCTTTTGAATCCCCCCTTCCCAGGTTAATATTTTTTTAAGGTTATCACTTTTTACAAACCCACCCATAGGATCATCTGGAAACCACTTTAGGGTTCCAACATCTATGGTGAGCCACTTACTTAGGATCCCTAGTCCCTTACCCCATCAAAAACCAAAGATACAAGATAACATTTCCAAGTCCTAATCCATAGGTTTAGGAAAATCCCCTGTGCACTCAGGCCCTTAGAGCGAGTCCTAACCTTATCCATATATATAATAGGAACCATTGGAAGAATTTACATCATAAGAAACCTCTAAGCATAGCATAAAACTTTCCACATGTGCATAAATACAACTTTCCATGGCTAATTTATAGGTTTGGGGAACCCTCCTATGCACACAGGCCATCGAGATGAGTCCTAGCCTCATAAACTAAGCTCAAGTATATGCCAAGTGTAAAAACATCATAAGTAACACCATATAACATAAAAAAAAAAGTAATTAACATAAATAGGTAATACAAACTTCCACACACATTAACACAACATTCCATAGCTTGTTTTTATAAGTCTAGGGAAACCTCATGTGCCTAAAATTTGGCCAAGTCTAAATTTTTTCAAAAATCTCTAAAATCTAGAATTTGCATCTTAAATCCTATGAAGCTATAACCTATCTAAAAAATCTTGAAAGGTATTTATACAAATATAACTTTAAGTATAAGAAATTAAATATATCAGACTTATACTTAAATGTTATATTTGTTTAAATCCCACCACCAGAACGAGTCCTAGCCTCATAAGAAGGTGACAAGTACAAACCAAGTACTGAAATACCATAAGTAAAACATAATAACATTAATAAAATAAGTGAATGACAAACCTAGGTGATACAACTAGCAGCCCAATCATAAGGAATGTGTTATAGAGGTTCCAAACCCAATTTCT
>BSBK01009468.1:0-152500 GCA_027943335.1 Chamaecyparis obtusa | reverse complement strand
TAACATTTTCATAAATTAAGTCATCCCATTTCATATTGATGTCATCACACTTAATGCAAATAGTATTGCATTTAAACTATTTTCTAAATTTTGCAAATTTGAGATCCTAATTTTGATTTGGATGCTTTTTAGATGGATAGGGTCTACAAACTAAATAAGGTCATTTGTAGTAAATCATTTTTTTATGCTAGAGTATCTTTTAAAAGTTAACATGCTATTGTAAAAAGAATTAAATGGGCTAATAAAATGATTCAAATTAGTGAGGATGCAAAAGTTTCTGATAGTTATTCTAACATCCTTAATATATATAAAGCTAGATATGGTGTTGAAATTTATTTGTATGCTCATCCATTATAAATTTTGATGCTAACCTTAGATATTGATACTAACATTGTTCCTAGCTTGTTGCCCAAATTGCTAAAGGTACACACTCTCTAAATATTTGAAATCTTCTTTGTGGAATTTCCTTTCAACGGATTTGATTGTGTGACATTTCAATTATAATTATAGATCAGTCTAAATGACCTTTTATGCTTCTAGATCAAGGTAGTAGGAATATGCTCTCTCCTCTTTTGGGTGATTAGAATGCAAAACCTACCAAGATCCTACCTAGTTAGTTAAGGTCAAGGAATTGAATAAAAAAACTCTTTGTTTTTAAGGTAATAAGTGATAGGAATATTTTCTCCCCTCTTTTGGGTGATTAGAATACCAAACCCGCCTAGATCTAGATCTCAATTTCAATAGCAAATTTTAACCATAGTGGGCCCACCTTCTGACATTTTCCTTAAGAAGCTCAGTGAGAGGGAATGATCTAAATGGGATACAACCAAAATCCATGAAATTCCAACCCATTCTAAAATAAAATGTATTCATCCTTAATGGGGTGAGTGACAAATAGATTTGGAGAATAGTCCTCTTCTAGCAGTTCTTCAAAATTGCACAAAATACCATTTTTATGGTTGTGGGAGGCCTTTGTAATGGGGGATAAACTCAATTTTTTTGAATGGAATCCTATCAACAACTATGTTAATTATCAAGCCTACCCTTTTATCTATGATGGATAAGTAAATAGTGCAAGAGGATTGTGTCATCCTCTCAACCTACTCGCCATACATACTCTCTTGGTTGTGATGAAAAAGGTTTTTGGAGGAGATTAACAAAAATACTTCCCTTACACCTTGAAGCCATTATTAAGTGTAATATTTTTCCTTCATGTCCACATCCGACTCACCTCTTTTCTAAGGGTGACATAGTGGACGAGGGTTTGGAGTATCAAGTTTGGAATTTATTATGAGTTCGTGGGCCTATAATTGATATATTAAAGCCAAAACATTTTGTCAGGTAGATTTCTTGAACTATTTTATCGTGCTATACTCGTGGAAATGGTTTGAGATCATAAACTAAATGTTGTAGTGTCTAGGAAAAACAAGTTCTTGAAAGTGTTTGTTATGTTTTCATGATCTTATAAATTAGATAGATTCATCTATTTACAACAAAAAACACAAACAAATAGTTAAAATTTATGAATTTCCTAAAAATCAGGCAATGTATCACATTTGAGAGATATTCTATCACACTTGAGAAGAGTTCAATCACATATAACAAGTTTCCTATCACATATGAGAGGTTTAACATTGCATTTGACACCTATTATATCACATTAAAAAAACTTTGTCAAAATTTGTTAATTGTTGTCAATCTTGTAGAATATTGCATATGATTTATGTTCCATCGCATCCAAACATTATTTCATTGCATATAAAGAATCACATTTAAAATAGAGGATGCTTCGGTACAGTTTGAGTCAAATTTTTGTTAGTATAATAAGACATTGAGAGGGGGGTGGGGTGAATTAGTGAAATAAAAAATTTGATACTTTTAACAATTATCTTCCACAATAACCAACATGCAAATGTTAGGAATAATAGTACACCAACACAACTGAGAGGGAGGTGAATCAGTTGTGAGACAAAATATTAAACTTTATAAACCAAAGCACTTAATCAGAATATCAACACAATGAATGCAACATCATTACATAATATTTTGTTGTCGCTCAAAAACCCTATTAAAGGTAAAACCCTGGTGGGAATTAGCACCCACAAATGATGTACTGAAAGTATAGTATCCCTGCTAAAAGATTCAGCCCTATTAGGAGCTGATTAATGCATATAGTATAGATTCCTTGTTAAAGGAATGATCCTATTAGGAGTCAACAGAAAAATGGTAGGCTCAGTTCCCAGACACACTTCCTAAAGCAGGTTAAATCCCCCTTTAGGACTCACTGTCCGAAATAAAATTTATACAATCCAATGAACTATCTACTAGCCATTGTCTTTGCTTGATCAATTCTAATGAAGCTGCTCAATCACAACCTATGCTCTACATCCAACAGACTTCACAAATACAATCTTGTAACTTGCATACATACGCCACACTTCATTCTCAAAAAATAAGTCTTCTTTATACCCTTTTACAATAATCAATTAGGTCGACACATTAAGAATAATTAAATAAACCCTTTCTAAGATACACATGGTACCTTACACAAGTATACAATAGTTACAATACATCAAATAAAATCTAGGATCCAAAATCCATGCTCGCCATCTTCACAACACGTTACACATCTCTAGTCAGCTCCAAATAGGTCTTCGCAAGACCACATGCTTCAACTGACGTCACCACAAACACATAAACTCCATAATAAAAAAATATTATTCTCCAATTTGTGTTAGGAGATTGAGTATGCAATACTTATTTATTTATTTAGAGAGATAGAGAGACAGAGCCTTTGGATTGTATTTTCCTTGGGAATCTAACCCAAAGGCTTGGATGACCATTTCAAGTTAGAGATGTGTTTTTTTGAGAGGATGACACATTTCTTAAACTTTTGGTCATGCTCTCCATCAGTTTGCACATGTTTGAATGCAAAGAAAAAACACCATGATGGAATTAAACTCTCTTTCTCTCTCTCTTAGCTATCTAACCATATATTTTTTGAACATTTTGATTATGTTAAGGTTTTCATCTCTAATTTCTTTTGTTAGTGTATCCATTTTTTATAAAAAACCAACATGTGATATTTTGGGATTTTTACTTGTTCATCAAAGTTTAAATCAAATTACATTTTAGAGGCTAGACTCCATTCTACAAACATTGAATTTTTTTATTTTCAATTAGTTTTCAAAAAATTAGGGGGATCACTCGCAAATTTTTGTTTTTTAGGATATGCCCACTTTAAAAATTAGTAAAAAATTATATAACGTTAAAAAATTAGCCAAAATATTTTGCATAAACTACATGGTGATAGAAAAATTCAGACTAAGCTAATTTTAAAAATTCAGAAAAAAGTAAACATTTTAGAAGGGCCACAATAAACACTAAGTTATATTTTTTTGATAAAAATAGGACCAATTTGTGTGGACCACCCTTTTGAAATCCTTAATCTATACCATTTTGAAACCAAATTAGTAGTTTAAAAAGTAGATTCAGAGCACTACAACTCTTATTCATGTTGCATCTTCAAATTTTGAGTGTAAGTAACTTCAATTTTTGGAAGTCCAGACTTTATTGATTTAATTTTTTTTTGGCATTTTAATACCCCTTTTGGTCCCCGATCTTGGTGGACATATCCAAAGAGAGGGAGAGATAGATATATGTGAAAAGATAAAGTGGAGATTAGTATATATGAGAAGAAAAGGGGAGAGATAAGTGGAGATGAAGAGAAATATAGGGGGATAGGGAGGGAGAAAGGGATAGATGTAGATTAGAGAGAGAGAAAGAGTTCAAAATGCAAGTCCAAGTATATCAAAATCTGTATTAATAAAAATAAGTCTTAATAAATTAAAAAAATAAACTTTTTAAATTAATAATAATAAAAAATAAAGCTTATTTTGATTTATTAGAAATGAAATATTAGTAAAATATAAAAAAAAATATAACAAACAATATAACTCATAAATATACAGATAATTTAATATATATAAAATATTATGATATTGTTCTCAATGAAACACATCTGGCTGGGTTAAAACATCGACGGTGTACAGAGTCCAATAGCCGTGCAAGACTATTGAATTGTTACGCCCGTTGATCATTTTCTACTTTTTACAATTTATTTATTCTGCACTGCAAACAATAATTGTTGTCGGTTGATTACAGGCTTAAAGGAATGATTGTTGCGCTCCCAATCCATATGTCTTGACCGTGGTCAGAAGGTGAAGTTAACCCTGCTTACACTTTATAATGTTTTTGACGTCCGATTTGATTTTCGTGCACTGTCATCCGCCGGCTTGGGAAAATTTCTGACGGTCATTGAATGCGTCAGCGTAGACTCCTCTATATGGCGCAGTGCCCAGGGTTCCACCGAAGTGGAAGAAATGCGAGAGATGCCAGGCTTCATCGTCGCTTATCCAAAATACTATCGGATCTGGTATGTGTTAAGAAGGTTGGAGTGAAATAGTCCAGAATAAGGGAAGCGCAAACCTGGATTCCTCCGCCATGAATGTAGGGAGAGTAGAATGATAGAATGTGCGGTATTTCTTCTTTGTTTGTGATGTCTTCCCTTGCAGTGTCACATAGTAAGTACTTTTTGGGAAGAAACAATTTTTTTTCCAATATCATTTCTGCAAACCATTTAATTGTAAGTGTCACATATCTTTGATTGATGAAAAAAATTTCAAATATAGATGCTATCCAAGCAAGGTCTTTCAGTAGAATAGTACATAAGCCATTGAGATAATAACATATAACTGAAAGATCCTTTATCTTGAAAGGAAAGAGCAATGGTCCAATCCTTTTCATTCAATTTTTAAGAAGGAAAGAGCTTAGTTACTGTCAAATATTGGCAGAATAATTTTTGATAATAGAAAATATAATGGAACTTAATTTCTGCCTGAAAACAACAATTAACAATTATAATTACTATATAAACTATATAAACTTTGCAATGCATAGAAAAATGAAAATAGAAAAACTAATGCCGAAAATAAACGCTATTGTCCTAGAGCTTCCTGTATCAGCCGCTGAAAAGAAGAATTCCAAACACTCTTCAAACTAGAAGAATTCCAAACATTCTTCAAACTAACAATTAATCTCGTACCGAAACACCCGCTCAGAAATATGTACTTTCTAAAAGAAAATTTGCTCCCTACAGCTCTATGATGATTTTTGATAGAGTTTTTTCCTACATGGTTAAAAATGGTGCATCTATATTTCTGATTGCTTTAGGTAAAGTTTCAAACTAAGGCATTGTCCCATTTAATGCACACAATTGATTTTTCTTTTCTCAGAGACAGTGCAAATATTTTCAAAAATAATTAAACACGGTCCCAACTACATGCATCTATATTTTCAATAATAATACTTTCAAATATAGATGCATTGTCCCAACTACATGCATCTATGTAAAAAAAAAAGAAACACAACAAAAGATTAGATTTTCTACTCTATCGTTTCCCATTCACATCAATTTTGTTGCCCACTAAGAAGGTACAATTTTCAACATCTGCCGGCCTTTCCTGCACAAAATAGGGCAATACGTTTCACCCAATTCATTAACCCTAGCACCAATCTTCCTTAATCACATCCAAAATTGTTACAAATGAATTTTTTGATCTTGAATAAATAAATATTGATGCCTACTTCAGTTGGTAAGAGTCATAATAAAAAAGATGAAGGAAATACACTTAGCATAGCATCAACATAACTAGGTTTACAGGCATATGGAAGACAGAGGTTACAGGCATTTGCCTCAGCCCAAGACTTGAGAAATGTCGTACATTTCCATTTCTTCAAAACGTGGTTGGGCTTCTTCAACTGTGATGCATTAATTTCTTTAGCTCATAGCTCCCGTTTTCATCAACCTTCGCCATGTCTACTAGTATGTAAAATGTGGAAGTTTAGCCAAGGCATGTGGATTGTTGAAATCCTGCCATCTTGTGCTTGGAAGCAGTGCATTCAACATATAATTGTATTTCCTGACAATCTGCCCTGCATTTTCTGACAATTTGCCCTGCACTTTGGTAATAGTGTGACTAAAAATCATCGAGTAATAAATAGTTCAAAAAATATCTTTGTAATAAATTTGAAATTATCTACATAATCATCAAAAAAATATAAAAGTGAATGTGTTAACACGAAAATTGCAAACATTGTTTAATAAAAATAATGTTTTATATTGATCTTTTAATTAGAAAAATGCTTTATGTTGATCTTTTTCCCAAACCGCCTAAAAGTTATAACAACTTGGCGGGCAAGGCAAGTAACCTGACAACTTTGAATATAGACCATTTAGCAACACCGCTACGTTTTCGACTCCCTGCCTTGATTTCTTCTATCATTAAATAGATTTTGAAAGATGAGAAATCATTTACTAGTTTCAAATAAGGGAGAAGCTAAGCTCCCAATAAATCATCCATGTAAGTAGCATGTGTCTCCCTATAGTAGGTCCCTATAGTATCATGTACAAAGGGTACCGAAAAACATTGCTGTTTGGGCAATTTGAGGGGCGACGGGACAGTGATGCCCGACGTCGGGATATCTACTTCGCCAGCATGTCATAATCGAAAGGGGAAGCTTGGAACCGTAACCGAAATGAGAAGCACGTAACCATAACAAGAAGTGTAGCCCCGTAATCAGCTAACCAGATCAGCTAATTGTGGTCTACTAACCGGATCGACTAACAATGGTCTAGTAACTAAATCAGCTAACCGCGGTCTACTAACCGGATCGGCTAACGACGGTCTAGTAACTGGATCTGGTAACGGTGGGCTACTAACCATGGTTTACTAACCTGACCGGTAGGTGAGTTAGATGTATTAGAGTCAATGATAAATAGAAAATTTTCTGCATCCATTCACATTTGAGTTTTATTTGGGCTGAGAAGGGTTTGCGAGTTGGGGTTTTCAGAGCCAGTTTTTTTGCATTTTATCAAGGGATGCGTAGCTGTTTTCCAGATCCAGTCCATTTTTTTCAGGTGGGCGTAGCTGATTTCCAGAGCTGTTTGCAGAAGATCTGGACAAGCGAACAATGTATGTTTGCAAAAAATTATTTTGTGTTTCCTGCCTTTTAACGCTGTATTATTCTATGTTTTCTGCCTTTTTACATTTTTATCACTGTGTGCAGGGTTTTCAAAGCCAATTTTTTTCATTTTATCAAGGGACGCGAGCGTAGCTGATTTCCAAAGCCAGTCCTATTTTTTTTCAAGCGAGCGTAGTGGATTTCCAGAGCCAGTCGGTTTTTTTCAAGTGGGTGTAGCCGATTTTTAGAGCCAGTCCATTTTTTTGAAGCGGGCGTAGTTGTTTTCTAGATCCAGTCCATTTTTTTTCAGGTGGGCGTAGATGATTTCCAGAGCCATTTGCAGAAGATTTGGACAGGCGAACAACGTATGTTTGCAAAAAATTATTCTATGTTTGTTGCCTTTTAACGCTGTATTATTCTGTGTTTTCTGCCTTTTTACATTTTTATCACCGTGTGCAGAGTTTCGGTTGTGAATTAGCAGCTTTGTTTCAGCAAATCCTTTCACAGAAAAGACAAGTTGTAACATTGTAGGGTTTTGGCCGCAAATCAGAGGTTTTTTCGCCGTGTGCATAAAGAGGGTTTTGGCCGCAAATTGGAGGCTCTATTTCGGCATACCATTTCATAGAAGAGATCGATTTGCAATATTGCAGGTACGTAGAAAATATCGATAATTTGCATGTTTTGAATCGAAAACAACAAAAAAATTTCAAAAAAAAAATCTACGTTTTTACAGATCTTAGTTTTTTTTTGTTTTTTTTTGGTGTATAGTGCATTTTCGCAGATCATAGTATTAGCTAATGCTTCTCATTCGATCTAGCTTTTGTCCTTTCTCAAATGAAAAAAACTACCTTTTGTAGATAACTAATTCACCCCCCCTTCCTCAGTGGTGCTTGTCTCCTTTTGGGCCTAACAAAATATGCTACAACTATCTTCTTTCTCCTACTTTCTTCCTCAATTTCCCTCTTCTCTCTCCTCCTATTCTGTTATAAATACTACAAAGATTGAGTTATAGAAGGATGAAATATTTTGCAATAGATTGTATTATTGAGGTGCTCTTGTCTTTGAGGGAGGGCTCAATGTATATTTCTAGGTGAAGTTGTTAATGTGTGTTATCCTAGGACTCCAAGGAGTTGTCTCTCTTTCTCACAAACCTCGTGATAGTAAATATAAATGTATAAGCCTTCTTTGTCTCTTGTATTATTGTTTAAGTATCTATTTGAGTAATTGGTATGTTGTTACTTTCTATGTTCACATGCTTTATCTCGAGCTATTATATTTTCTTCCTCAACATTCAAGTGGTCTTGATGTGGATGGATCATGTGTGTAAAACCTAATCTCTCTCCTTGTTTGGTGTCTAGTTCTAGGTGAGGCTCATCATATGTTTTCAAGAGAGTTTGTTCATGTAGTAGTTGACTAATTAATGGACTTAATATGTAAAATAGCTATCATTTGAAGGTTCATAGTCTTGTTTTTTGTTTTTATTTCTTGTTGTTGATTATTGTCAAAGAGTTGTTAAGGTTTGACCAAAGACGAAGCACAATTTCCATTCACAGATAAATTGCACATAAAGCCAATGAAATAAGCCTTGCCTGATTGAGAAATTGTTAACTCCAAGGCTAGGGGATGTATAAAAAAGAATTAAAACTGGTATACATTTCCTTTATAATGATTGTTTATAGATGTGTACAATGTGGGCTTAACTACTAAGAACTGCAACATAGCCTTATCTAGCAGGCCATATGCAAAAGTTCAAAATTTCCACCAAACTTTCTTCTTGTGGTTTTTCTAAAGCTAACTGAATGATTAGACTCAATGGCATCTTTTGACCTTCCAACTTGAAAAGAGATCATTTCCCAATGTTAATTAGATGTTGTCTTTCTTGTCATACTCAATCATTCCAATTATAACTTATGCATAGGTGCATCTTAAGGGCTACTTTTAGAAGGGTAGGTAGTAACATTCCAAGCTTCACTTTTCACTTCAAATTTTACAAAAGATTAGATCCTCCGACTTAGGGAAGGAAAATTCCATCCTATATAATTGAACCTCCAACAATTTTCATGTTGCCAATAAGGCCTTGTTGATTGACCAGGCTCATGGAATTTCCACTTTGGCTGATGAAGTCTTGTCCACTCAAAATGGCTTTTGAAATTTGAACAAAAGGAGATGAAACTGGGTATAGTTAAAAGACCCAGGTGGCTTGACAGGTGAAACATCCTCAAGATGTGGCATCAAAGCCAAAGAGAGTCCATTCTTTGGTACTGTACAGGATCTTATCTCTTTTAGGCAAAGAATATCAATGAGGTCGTCCAACTCCATTTTTGTCAGTGCTAGTCTTTTTATCCCATCATGGATATCAGATACTAGAAAGTGGCTTCCTCATAGGGAATGATGAGCCCCATTTGATGACCAAACCCATACTCTTCAGCTGCTTTATGTAGCAGAGCTTGGAATAGAGAATGATTCAAGTAGCTAGTGGGGATGATAAACCTACTGAGCTCATTACCAACGTACACTACACAGTGCCCCTTAGGAACATCCCTAGGGAGGGCATCACATGATGTCCCCATGATCTTTTCAAAGCTAAAATGCTTCCCTATTTTTGGAGAAAGAGCATACCCAACTGCCTTGTGGGCATTGGCAAACCTATAGAAGGATTTCATCATGTATTTGGCCAGTAGTACTTGAGCATTTCTCTTAGTCCTTTCCATGGAAGAATTCAAAATTAAGAAGCAAGGTTCAGATTGTGAAGGAAAGGGAATTGGATGGAAGATAAAGGAGAGGAATGAAAGCTTGAATGAGTGAAAATGCTCTTGTGGGGAAGATGAAGGATATGTTATAATATAGGTAATGCAATAAAACACTAACCTGGCTCTCCTACCTCACCAAAAGGTACACCTTATTATAATTTGATTAGGAGCTATTGGTGGAATCACTTAAGTGTAATTTGTTTCCTTACAGGTTTTGTACAAGATTCTTGATATGGGGACTTTTAGTGGCGTATAATGAAAACAAGAAAGCAGGCCATGTGCTGCCTTGTTCAAGGATGGGGACACTTGCAGGTGAATGCCCATTTCATTCTCAGTTAGTGTGTATCCCACACATTGGATGACATGAATGCAGAGCTTGCATAGAAAAAGACGTCATCACGAGTAGTATCATGTGTACTCTCTTGGTTTCTTAGTAGTGTCTCTACTAACATCTCATGGCCTTGTTTTTAAGGATTTCTTGATATTGTCTCTGCTAACATCTCATCTCTACTAACATCTCATGGCATTGGTTTTAAGGATTTCTTGATATTGCCTTGTTTTCAAGGGTATTTGAAGTTGTCTCTACCAACATATTATGGTGTTGTAATAGATTCAACCAAAAACATAGCTTAAGGATCAAAATGTTATCAAAGTCAATTGTATATCTCTGAAGTTTGTAATAGATTCAACCAAAAAGTCAACGGTATATCTCTTTTAACTTCAGTTTAAATTGCAAATCTTCACATCTATGATCATTTGTTCTATGGTAAAAACTAAAAAATGGTCAAACATAAATCTTTGGCAAAGTGAGAAGTCAGATTTCCTATTGCCCCATCACCTGTTGTTCATTTTGACAACAAAAAACTTTATACAACTGATCTAATATTTATGCATAAATGGTCCAATAATGAGCTATTGGGACCAATAAAATTGCACAACTGATCTAATTACTAACATTTTTTTTTTCCAAAAAATGGGTGGCTATTAGCTCACTACATATTTCTTTAATAGACTTTTAACTAGCAAAATCTAATGAATGATTGAAACATAAACGCTAACTAGTACTCTTCCCCAAACATATCATGACCTTGTAACATACATTTAGGCAATCCATAACTTAAATAAAAGAGCTTCAAGGACCAAAATATATTCAAAGCCAATTGTATAGCTCTTAAAACTAGAGTGCAAAGCCTCACATAATTTTGATCATTTGCTCTATGGTCAAAGCTGTGATCCCTGGCAAAGTGAGGTGCTATCCCCCACCCTAGCAAAGTGAAATGTCATAGCCCCACTGTGTATTACATCATCTATGATGTCCACTTACACACTTTACTCTTCCATGTGATGAACCTATCTGTTTGTACTTTGTATGCATGGATTAGTTAAAAAGGTCTCGGATTGAACATGGGCAATTATGTGCTCCTTGTCCTGTTTTCTATAGCACATTTATTTACCATCCAATTTAAATGTAGTTTGATTTAACCCTTGACTTATATTTGGTTTAACACAAATTCAGCCAAAGAGAAAGCACAATTTCCATGCAAAATTTGAGGTGACATATAGATAGAGAAGCTCCACTTCTAGACCAAAGGCAATCAAATTCTAAAATCCTCATCAAAGTCAATTAACTTTTATCGTTGATTTCAATATTCATATTCATGTCACGTTAAATATCTTAGCTTAGCATAATTATTGAATTAACCACATCCAAAATTTGTTAATTGATTAATCTAGGTTAATTTATGCTTAGGTGTGGATCTTATATGATTAGCTTAAAATAAGCTTAGAAAAAGTTTATTTTCCTTTACAATAACATCTAGTTTTGGATTTATTTATTGTAAAAGGTCATTTTTTTTTTGAAATCAACACCTTAAATTTTTCATTTAGAAAAAAACTCCATTTTTGCCATCTTACTTTGTGCTTGTGTTTCAAGTTTTTTGAAGATTATTATGTTATGCCTAGTTATTAGAGCTTACAAGGGTCAAAGATGAGATTGGGGGACATGTGAATAGGATGGAGGACCATTATCAAGTTAGTTTCTCACTCAAAGATTAGGCATACTTTTTGAGAAGCTCTAAACGTTCATATTGTTTCCCATTAGGGTCAAGGGGCTTATGTTGACACTTGTCAAGGCTTTAGATCTTCACATGATTTACCCTTTGGATCAAGGAACGAAGTGGATTATGTTGGCACATGTGATCCACAATTTTAGTAGAGGTGAAAAAGCTACGGTAATGATGACAATAAAAGTTTGCTAAAAATGACAATGAGTTGTACTTGTGGATAGTATGTGTGTCCCCATCCACATTTATTGTAATATCATTGGTGTTGACAATGTGTGTCTCTACTAAACAACTTCAATGAAGGATAACATGTGTTCCTATAATTGTTTCAGAGTTTTGTAAGGTCATTCGGCTAATGTGAACAATTGGGTGTCTCCCTAATGATGTATGAAATAGATTATACTATGTCGTGGTCCTTGAACTTGAAGTACTCAAGGTGAACTATTGAATGTGTCATAGTTCAACAAGTAATTTTTTGGATTATTGTGTTAGTCCTAGTCTTGTTACCTTAGTAAGAAACATGTAGTAATGAGGATGAATGTTAGGTGTTATTACATCATGTTATAGATCAGTAAACACTGTGGTCAATTATTAAACACCACCTTCTTGCTTTGTATAGAACTCATATGATGAAGCAGTACAATTAAACACATTTTTTATTTAACAAGTTCCACGAAAGATGTACAACTCTTTAACAGATGAGAAGAATATTACAAGAAAACTCTTAGAACCCCTCATTAGTACAAGATAGAGAGGACCCGGTTCAATCCATAATTGACTTACTCTAAGAACTTCTCATATAGGTGAACACTTACTCATGTTATAACCAGATACTTGAAAATAGAGATGCTAATATCTATATAATAAGATTTATTTTTATTATAAAAAAAAACTGCTACTTAAAAGTGAGATGTTATATCTATGTAATAAAATTTATCTATTTTATTAAAAAAAGAAAGAGAACACAAGAATTTGTTCTCATTGTAAAAATTAAATCTTGGTGACCATTAAGTGTACAAAGTACAACACTTGAGAAGCCCGCTGATACTATGACAGGTTATTTACACCTTCCCTTCATTTTCTGCTTTTTTCCAGTCCTTGGCACATAAATAGAGTAAAAAAATGAAGGTATATATAAATTTGGAGCAAAAATAAAATATGCAGAGATGAGAACAGTTTAATTTATGGTAGATTAGAAACACATGAAATCATTTATAGGAATACGAAAAAAGGTACACTTCTTCACTTTCTGAATTATACAAAACACTCAAGTAAAGAATTTGATTTCTCCAGGCGGACAAAGCATTGAAAATCATCACAGGCCACAACAACAACTTTGAGAGACTATATCTCCCTCAAACCAGTGATTCCATTGAGGGTTTTCTCGACTACTAATGCTGCAGATAAAAAAAAATGACATTCATCAGTCGTGAAACAACGATTTTGATGAGGACATTAACTTTCTGCCAATGTATTCCTTACCTAGGAAGAAGGGGATTGTGTCTTCTCTCAATACTATCAAGTACACTGTGAAAGAAGTCCATACTAGAATCTGACTAGCAGTAACAAAACTATTATTTAGCCTAAATTATCCAATAAAATAATTAATGCAGCCTTAAGGAAATGAACGGCATACTCCTTGCAAGTTGTTGATGCTTTCAGTGCACGTTCCAGTTCATCCAATTCGTCCTGCACACAAATTTCAAAACCAAGGAAAAGGTTATAATTGCCCATTCATGGTGCTTAGGAAGTTGGAACCATGTAACAAAAACCATTGAAGATTTCTATAATGAGAAAGCAATAGGAGTAGTTATAGTGAAACTTGATCAGAAAAATTAATGTGACATGAAGAATTTTTTCGATTACATAGATATTGGCATCTATGCCCTTAAGTCATTCACAACATGTTAAGCGTATGCCTCTTTTTGTTAAGCTTCTTGGAGCAGGGGGGGCATTCTGTAGAAGTCGTACATAATTTGAACCTTGTTCAATTAAATTTCAAAAGGTTTGAACCATAGTAGATGGTGTAACACACTATCATCCTCAACAATAGGCTATTTTGAGTTTTGAAACAAAATCTAGGTCATTGGGTTATGATGTGATTGCAGAACTTTTAAAAAGGAAATTTAGTTCTCTGCAGGTATTCCCAACTTATATTTTGAGATTGAGATTCCATCAACTCCTACTGTCTGTTAGATGGCTCAATGGAACATAAATAAAAGACTTTAAAATAAGCTAGCTTTTTCTCATGCAAAAAGAGTCAGGAGTTTGGCGAACATTTTATTAACTTTTGACATTTGTGTTGCATTTTCTGCCTTGTATCTATGCTTATGACTTTAGTTCTATCCAATTGAGAGTGAATTTCCTCCTCTTTCTTGTCCACATGTTCAGAGTAAATGATGTAAATATGTCAAAAGTTGGAAGTCCACTTCACATTGAATTTTACCATGTCTCTCCTCTCTGAATCAATTTTAAACAGTTCAACAGTATTCCAGCACTCCACTTTCAGAAATTTACAAAAATAACAGAATATATTGGATTGTAAGATAATTCATATTATATCCTCCAAAAATAATAGAATATATTGGATGGTACAAGAATTCATATTTATATCCTCCACTAGCTCAGAGTGACAACTTGAGCCAATGAACCTCCATAGAGAAACAAGCTACTAGTGAGTTGCGAAAATACCAATATAATCTAACTACTAAACTCTCCATTTTCCCATTTCCATCGAGGGGGCCCTAAGATATAGGGTGTGATGGCATTGAAAGAGAAACTGATTTTGTGTTGATTCTCTCTATTATAATTTACAATCATCCAATATAGGGGAAATTTAAAATTCTTAAATGTCCTTAGAAGTAGAAGAACATAAAGAAAAAATTCACGAAGAGAAAGATGGTTGGCTGGACATAAGTAAGGCGTATGTTTCCATAATGTAGTCATCTGGTTCAATCTTCTTCAATCTATTTTTAACCTTCCTAATGTTCCAATCTTTGCAATCGTTAATAGTTACTAAAAAGAACTTGTATACTGCTGAGCACCTGATATTCGTAGGATCTGTTGTTGCAAGAAGAAGTTTCAAAATTGTCTGTTTCTTATTCTTAATGTTATATTTGTTTGTATGACCTACACATTCTATACTAAAGGATGTTATTATGGCAACTTTCTTCATGTGCATGATTGCACTTTCAAATTATTAGTACAGTATCCTATTGTGCATTTTCAAATGCATCAAGTACTAGATGGCTTGGCATAGAATGTTGGCATTAAGTATGTTTGTCATTAGTGACGACACTTATTCAGATTCTGTGTGCTTATCTAGCTTCGCAGTGTTTACCAAGCAATCCGAGCAGACCGAGCTTCACAGTGCTTACCAAGTTAGCATTACCGAGTGATGAGATGAGCAGTGTTTACCAAGTGCCAGCATAGTAAATAGGGAATTTAGTTTCTATCGAGTGACACTGTATCTACCGAGTGACACTGTATCTACCGAGTCTCCAGTGTATACCGAGTTTGAAACTATGACCAAGTGGTTAGTATGGACTGAGCCTCCACTCCTACCGAGAGCATGACAATGTTGAGTATTGCAGTGGATGCCGAGTATCAGAAAGTCACCGAGTTAGTTTGCAGGAACTTTGTAACTATATTTGGGCTGACTCAGTAATATTTGTGTTAGGGCTGACTTTGTAATTATTTTGTAATTATTTTGGATTGATATATAAGAGAAGAAAGGCAGAGATAGGTGAATTACAAAGGGCTACAGTAGTATAAGGAGCAGCAGAGACATATCTATCACAGAAGGTGATCAGTACATCAAAGAATCTCAATCAGCAAGTACAGTTGCAAGTAAGAGATCTACTGTTTCACCCTAATAGGTGAATCAACTTGAAATCCTTTAACAGGGTAGACTTAACAGTTTTTTGTAAAATCTCTTAACCGAGTGCATACTTCATTGTATGTTTGTAAATCCTCTAACAAGGTGGACCTAGCAATCCTAATTGCTCCTAACAGGGCAGATCATCAAAAGTGATCATTGTAAGCCTTAACTGGCCAACTTTATACTGCAGTATTGAAGTTTTGTGGGTATCATCCCCACCCCAGTTTTACTTTCTATTTCGAAGGTTTCTAGGTAACCAAATCTCTGTGTTCAAAGTGTTACAAATGTTTTATTCTTTCTGTTACTCATGCATATAGTTAGCTTATTGATCTAAATGTTATTTGGAATATTGTCAAGATCAACAATTTGTAAAAAGTTTTGAAGTTACTGATTCACCCCTCCCCTCTCAGTAACTTGGCTAGTCTTGAATATTTCCAACATAGAAGTCAACCTTCATTTGAACATTTGCTTGTGAAAGGCCATTTGTGCACTATGTAATGTTCCCTTCTGAGTGATGGTTAACAGAGAAGAAATATCTAGCCTTTTGCATTCCTTAAGGCAAGAAAATTAATTAAATAGAAAGGGAATGAGGAAATAACTAAATATTAGCCCAAAAAGATAAAGTTATTTGCAATATATTTAATTATTCAGTATGGTTAATGTTGGGGCCACACTTAAGTCATAACTTTAAGTTATAACATTATGACAGGTAGTAAGTGCCATGGTGGAGATTTAATTAATATAAAGTGAGTGTTAATTTATGCCTAAATCTAAAGGCCAAAAATAGAGAGGGGTTCAAATGCTTTTTATGGCTAAAGATATATTTAAAAAGTCATCAATGGAGAGGAAAAGGATTCATTCATTCATCTTATGGTTTTGTTTTCTTTGCTATCAAACTTCTGAGATTTTTTCAGGCTGTAGCCCCTGGTAGCTATAACTTGGATGAAACCCCAAGTTTCTCTTGGACAAACATCATTAATTCTGATCACAGACAGAGGATGTCCATATTTAGTCACCAAATTTAGAAGGAAGAGGCGACTCCATTTAATTCTAAGGCAACTAATCTTGATTTAACATGTTAAGGGTTTGAAGTTTGACTCTAGTTCATAAACATAGCCTCCAATAAGAATCGCAACTCCTAAATTTTGCATAAGAAATTTAACAACTCAGACTCTAGCAAAATAAAAATTGACAGAGTAAAAAAGGAAGACATTTGATTGACCTTTAACTTGATTTTTTATTGCTTTTTAATCTTAATTGTGTGCCTACTTGCCTCTATTCTCTCACTCTATTCAAACCAATTAGACATATTAAGTAATTTGCATTCTCTGCACAGATTCTAAACTCTTTTTGTTATGTGATCCTAGCTGTAAATGGAGTGATAGAAGTGTCTTGTAAGATTAATAGTACGGAGTAATTAACCATCCTATGTTCAGATTAGTTGTTTAGCCCTCCATTAGTATTAGTGGGAGGTGTATATATATAAAATGAATATCTGTGTCTAAGTGTGTTAATTATGTGGAGAGTATTCTATTTGGTTGCAATCTCAAGTTAGAGATATTGCATGGGGTGCCTTTTCCTACCGCCCTCAAAATGGGGATGTTTGAAGAACTTGGAATGGGAATAAAAAGTTTTCTTACAACCATAAATATTCAGATATGAGAGATGTCCCCTAAAATTGGGGAATATTTCTAGGAAGGTCAGCTCATATGGTTTTTAATAAACAATATTTATTGCATTGTTGTAGTATAGTATGTTGTTTTTTATTTGGGCATCTTTAACCTCCATTTAACTGTGTGATCTCTATAGTACTAGATAGGCACAACACTTGGGAGCTTCATGGCCCTGACATAAAGGTTTATCCTCTCAAGACACATTATTTAACCTCTTCACCTGTTCTGGACTAATACTGCATTGTGATCTTTCAAAGTAATAGCTTAAGACCATGTAAAAATTCTGGGCTGCTACAAGTATAGACTATTTTCTAAAGAACAGGAAACTACAGGCAACAAGAAGACAAAATGAGAAAAATGTCAGAAACAAAACTAAATAGATTATCAATAACTTCCAAACAGTGTTATAGGTGTATAGTGTACACAAACAACCTTCTGCTATTAACAAATTCTAGCAAGAGAGTTAGGTAGGCATGCATATTTTGGCTCTGATTGATATTTAAATACCTCCACCCCAACAAAGAAGGATAGAGCATCCCGAGGTCATCAGATGCATGTTCATTTGATATAGGTCTCTTAAGCTCGATATTATTGTAATTTCTAAGAATGAAAGAATACCTTGTAGCAAAATGTGCTTCTTCATTGTCCCAAGTTAGGTGGAGTGGACAAATACACACATTATGCACAATAAGATAACTGCGGTCATTAAAATAACCTGAAACCTACTTAGGACTAGGTTGTATGTCACAAGTACCCAATGATTCTCAATTTACAACCACTGTCTATTTAATGATTTTTGTGGATAACTATCTCAAGGAACACAAGTTATTGATTGTGTATATATTTTATATGGTGACATTTGAAAAGATATTAAGAGTCTAACTTTGATGCCTGAAATTTTCACATTCAATTGTTATTGCAAACACTTTGTTGAGACTAGTTTACTAGAACACAGGGATTTAGATTCAGGCACTGATTTTCCATCATAGAAAATCAAAAGCACATACTAAATTTAGATACATGAAGAAAAAAAAACCATATTGAAAAAATGAGCATGTTGGAGATGATATCTCAATGAATCAGCAGAGAGAACATACAAGAAAGGATCTAGAGGACAACCTTGGTGGTTGGATTTTTGCAGGTAAACTAAGGAGAGAGAACACCAATTAGAACCACTCAAGCATTAGCATCTGTGAAAAACCATTTTAATTTGATCATAGATTTTTGGACCAAAATCAAGATAGCTTAACATTTTTAGAATAACATGCATTTAAATGTGATCGTATGCTTTATCAAAATCTAGTTCAATGAAAAGAGAATCTTGAGCTGATTGTTCAGCCCATACCATAGTCTCCTAGGCTAACACCAAGCTATCTAAGATAAATCTAGCCCGTAAGAAGCTAGTTTTCCCTAGGTGAACAATCAAGTTATCTAAGATTTTTATGTTAGACTATAAGTCAGATAATCAATTTTCTTTAGCCTATGGTTTGTTCTGTGAAATTTTCTTTTTAGTTGTTTCAATGTGAAAGTCATATTTGCTTCGAACACCTATGAAGGTGTAAAGTAGATTTATTTCTTTGAAACAGGACATTTAGTAGGAGTGGTGAATATAAGGGGTTCTTTTTCATATTACTTGTATTTAGAAGCATCCAGCAATGACATTCGTAACTGCTAGATCCCCTTTCTTAAATTAGCTCCACTATAGTTCTTCACTTTTGTCATGAAATTTTTTGGTTAGGTGCACCAAGGTTGAAAGGATGACAACCCTATCCATCATTTAACCATGACACGTGCGAGTCCCCCAGTTGGGAGGCTGTCATAATGTTTCACAAATTTTCTCTCTTGCCATACCCGAAGGATGGGTGCAAAATTTTGTGACCACAACTCTTATTGGATGAGTAATGTTCCGTGGTTAATAGTAGTTGTTGTGTGTGAACGATTGGAGCCGATGAGTCCATCCCCATGGATGGCATGGACATTGAGACGTATATGTTATACCATCTTAAAATTGGCTTTGCATGTTATACTATTATGGTTTGATGAAATCAATGTTTCGAAGAGAACATGCAAAAGATAAGGCATCGAGCAAAGAAAACATAGTTGAAAAAAAAATAGAAAGTCTTTTATGTGTGGGTGGACACAAGTAAAATGTGCAATCCATGGGTATACAAAAGAGAGGGCAGAAACAATCATCCCTCTCATAATGTCAGGATTTAAATGTATAATTTTCAGCACAATGGGATTTGCTGAGCACCATGCATCATGTTTATGTTAAAGAAGGGTGGAATGACATGGAGGGACGAAAACAATGCCACCCTTATAATCAGATATTTGTGGTAGGGAAAAGAAATGTTAACCAGACTATCCCAGCCAATATGGGCGGTAGCCTTGTCATATTGATATGATTTGTTCTATTCAATAAGGTCACAAAATGTTTATCTTAGCAAAGTAAGTCTTGGTTTATAGAGATGCAATTTTTTTTTTGATTTGTGATCTTGATAAGTGTAGTGTTATTGTTATTTGTAGCACACCACTGTTTCCTAAAGGATGTATTTTTTTTGTGTTATTGTCAGTGTGAAATAGAAGTTGTACTTATCTATCTTGTTGTGGACGGCACTACTTCCTCACAACTACCACATCCATATCCCTGTACAGGAATGGGATAAGGCAGAAGAGGGATGGATTGTACCAATAATGTTGTCACGCTGGTTCAAAACTGACTGTATGTATGTGGAATCTGCCATCGCAAATGTCATTGGGTGAAATGTTATTTATTTCCAGCCCCGCTTCATATTTCCATCTCAGTTGATATCTATATTTCTGTCAAACTGCATGGATCTCCTTCAAAGCATTGGGCCATTTCGACATATAGCCTTGGCATTTGTTAAGGAAGTTTATATTGCAGGCAATACATTGGATGATGCTATAAGGGGTTATGACCTATATGAGGGAAAAGCCCCGGTAGGAGGAATAGTGCCAAGAGAGATGGTTAATGGTGATCCAAGTGTCAGACATGTTCTTCAGGCTTACATGCAATCTGCAATGCTATTTGATGATGAAATTGCTAGGGTTGGAGTACAGAGGCACGGTCAAGGGTTGAATGCTGGGATGATAAAGGAATTGAACAAGAGCTATGGTTCTATTTTATTCGTACTTAAACACAAACACCATGATGGTGTGATTGGCCTTGAACCATGTGTTTCAAATGAGGATCATAGTTTGGAAGGAATAGAGGAAGTTGGAGAAAATGATGACGCAGATGTTCAGTAATAGCTTGCAGATTCCAAAGAATTGAGAATGGCCTGTTGGGCAGGCGAAAAAAATTGTTGCGGTCTTATTTTTATATTTTAGGGTCAATGCGAAGTTGTATGTAGAGGGACAATGTTGTAACGTCCATTGTTTTTGGTAGGTTGTGTTGCTAAATTGATAATGTGACAGATATATAAATTGGTTTGTGTGGGGTTTTTGTTCGTAATTTTTTGGGTTGGTTTCTGGAGGTTTTAGCGAAGCAATGCCAGCAGGTAGTTAGTTGGAAGAAGGTTGAAATATATACATTTAATGCAAGCTGAAGGGAATCAATTGAACGAAATCAGAGACATGGCAATAGAGCTTAGTTTTTTTTGTTGGCATTGTTCTTGCAACATGGGCTATTAATTGTATTTATGCCATACTGGTGTTTGCAATATTTAATAGGTATACAGTTTGCCCCAACTCCTGAAAGGTATAGTCAGTTTGATAGTTGAGATGTTCGAAGTTTGAACAATTATTTTTTCTACTGTTGTCATAGTATTCATTATTCGTTAACAATTGTTTGCCTATGTTTGGACGTTAATTACCATGGTGGAGGTCACATAGAAAACCCACTGTGATTTTTATTTCAAGGGAAAGTATTTTCTACTGTAATGAAAGGAAGAAGTGTTGTTCATTTGAAAATTTCATGTAAATAGCCATTGTAATGTCATATAAAGTCAAACAACCTATATATATAGAAACCAAATGAATGTTATTAGTATTTTGTTACCTCTCTGTGACGTAGTCGACTAGAATTGGTTGCAATGAGTAGTTTGACACTTTCTTAAGTTGGCATCTCACATTCTACCTTTTGCTGGCTGACATCCCTCTTGCCCCTGTGGATGTTATAAGCTCTCATATTGTTATTGGAGGTGCTATTTTATTTTCCCATGCAATGGTTTATTTAGCCAAGTTGATTGTGTACGTATATCATTGTGTTGGGTCGAGAGAGGCACGTTCGTTCATGTGGCATATTTATGCATTCCTGTAGCATGCCTCCATTCCCTTTCATTGTAGCTTTTCTTTGTAAGACCGTCCATTTGTCCTTTTCAAATTACCTGAGAGAAAAGAAAAAATAGGTGGGAATAGCCATAATTTTTGAAGTCTGCGCAGCCATTTAATTAGATTGCTTGTCGTAGTGATTCCTTATATACATGCAAGATAATGAATAATATTAAATATAGAAGTTGTAAGTTGTTCCATATATACGTCGACAAGGCCGTCAATGTTTGTTTATGTCCAGTAACAAATACAAACCTCCATAACAAGGTAACTTGTCAAATACAGGTTTATATAAAATTTAGCTTGTATTTGAATCAAGGGACCCCCTCATGGATACATTGGTGGATGAGACAAGTGGAATCGTATGTGGCATTATTTCGTACAAATGTAAATATGTTCACAGTCTATAAATAAATGCGTAAGCTCTATGTCACTTAATTAGGCCATTAGCCTATTTGTATAGAAGATGTCATTTGTAGAATGAAATAAGAAAAATAAGATAGATGCAAATAAGCAGAAGAAAGGAATGCAAATAATTATATTGTGAACTGAGATCTTTACAGTGCATTATGTATGTTAAGTTGATATGCCATTCGAAGTGGTTTTCTTTGGGAGGTCAAAGACATGGAATGTATCTACAACTTGACTAGCCAGTAACACTCCCGTTATTTAATGTGGGTAGGCTAGTATGTCGATCTAGTGCAAGGACACAATTATGGAGATCTATCATTCATGTGAGGGGATGCAGTTTGGGGAAACTCGGAGGGCTTTGGAGGATGCAAAAATTTTGTTTGTACAAATCATAAGATAGTATGGTCTCAGGATGTCTATAAATATTATTTTGTGTCACTCCATCAAGGAGTTAGCTAGCTCACTAACATGTGGACTCAACCTTGTTAGGAGATAGTGAGGGATTTTAGAAGGACATCTCCCAGACTAGCAGGATCTGGCCATTCATCAAGGAAACTGGTAATCATTTGCATCGTACCTGATAGGCCAACACTGGGGCAAATAATAAAAAAAGAATTAACAATTTATGATGAAGTTCGACTGGTCTATAAGTGTCAATCTGAGAGCATAAGTTTGCGAAAGGTGTCCGAGAAATATGCCATCAAGGGATGATAGTTGTTAGATGAGAGTGATTATGGATGCAGCTAAAACACATGAAAATGAACCTATGAAGAACTGAAACAAAACTACCACAGGAGCTGTCACTTCCTTCGATAGGAACTTGACTGAAACTTACTAAAATGATTTGGAGAATAAAAACATCAGAAACAAAAATATCTTTCTACCAGCAATAACAATATAATTATTTCTATTCACTGAATCAAAACCATAACAAAATAGTAGTAATTCAAATTATAAGGAAACAATAATTATATTATACTAATGCAAATCTCATTACAAACTACTACAGGAACAACAAGCATACAATATCAATACAAATCAGATTACCAACTAGTTCAGAAACAATAATCAAATGAAACTTGATATTACTGAAATACAAACAAACCACATTGAAATAAAAACTAGAAAACACACCAGACGTCCTAAGAAGTGGGCCCCCTCCTCAGTCCATCAGGTGATGAGATAGAACACATTGAGCACGGGGTTGATCAGCACAATAAATAGTATTTTATTTCTCAAAGAATAGTGCAGAATTGTTTTCTACATCTCCATATTACATTTCTTATATAGACTAGACATAACAAGTATGTACAACAATATATAATCTATATTCGGCTAGAGACCAACAAACTATGCAATGGAAACCATGAATATACAACTGAAATATGTGGTCTATTTTGCTGACTGTTTGAAGGAACAGATTAACCACTTTTCACATCCTCCATCGTACAACAATAGTTAATCGGATTCCTTTCCTTTAATTAGTTATGAAAGAAGTTATTAAGCATTGTGAAGATGGCAGCTCCCTTAGTTCCATGGGTAAGAATGGGAACTAATTTCTTAGCCGGAATAAATAATGGTAAAAACACCATTTTATAGCAAATGGATTCTTTGTTCAAAGTGCAACATGAAGAACTTGTGAAATCAGCGACAGGAACATCTACTCAACATGCTATTAAAGATTAGTAAAAGAAATCAATTAATGTATTTTCTGTATTTTAATCCCAAGACTTCATTAAATACTACTTATATATTTTAAAACATATGCAACATAAAAATGGTAAAATGGAACGAAATGGAATGGAAATGGAATAGGGAAGTAAGTAGGAAAATATATGAAATGAATTAAAATATGGAATTAAATAAGTTGTAATTGGCTCTCATCAGTACCAATATCATATAATTAGAATGAGTGTGCCTTAAAAATGCATATATATTTGGTTCATGTTGTTGAACCTTCAAATGACATGTGTTTAGTTGTCGTCGTAACTTTGTTTACTCCAGGGTGATTTGAGCATTGAGGCTGGGGTGGAGGACCCCTTGAACGAAGCAACTGAATGTGATTCAATTGGTCATGCTAAGAGAGGCGCCCTTGAGGTTGAAAGAGGGAGTGCTTATGTTGACAGTGGCAGTGGTGAAGAAAATGAGTGGGATGATAATTATGCTAGTGCTCAGAATGATGATGCTTTGGAGGAGCCCAATATTCAAAGTGGTCCGGGAGATGGTTTGGATTCTCAGATTGATTGTAAGGTTTGATTTATCTCACAAACCTTCGATGATGATGTAATGTTTAGGAATAGTGTAGTCATCCTTTTTGCTCGATGATATTATTTTCTATCTTGTAAGCTTTGTGGTTGTACAAAATGTCATTTTAATTGTTCTGGGGCGTTGTCCGCAGTGGGTGGCCAATTACAGAACTAAAAGGTGCAACAATAGATTAGTATATTACTACATCGTTGGTCCGTGTTCGGTAGATGGAGGTCTCAAATTTTGGGACCTTGCAAGGATGAACATTCATAGGATGTAGATGCATGAACTTCCATTGATTGAAGCACCCAAACACGAGTGACCTGCTTCAGCCAACCCAAAACGGCATTACTCTAGTTATAAAGAACTCGGGTACTACTAAAGGAGGGAGAGAAATGTCGATTACCAGATGGGGATGAGGTCTACAGCCCAAAGAAAGTGCGTAGAGAAGCACATATGTGATCTGTACAAGAAGGCATCAGTGGAGCTCCTCCCAATAGTAGGCAAGGCGAAGATTGAAGAAGAAATACATTAAGATGAGAGTCCATCGGCTAGGCAGAAAAGATTGAGAAAGTTGTTAGCATTGGTGCATAGAAAAGATTACAAGGTATTGTCAAATTAAGGATGAATCAGGAGTTTGATTTATAATTCTTTTGAAAAATTGTTCGCTTTGCTGTTATTTTGACTCACATTGAAAAAAATGCACAACTCACAGGGAAGTCCAGGACCATCCAAAATTATGTGCAAGGACGTTGATAGGGATACACCAACTGATGCATCACCTGCCACGCCAGTTGCAGTCGACAATCCTCATGTGAAGCGATGCCCCATGTGACAAAAGAAGATGGAAATAAGGAGGAAATCTTCTCAGAAGAACAAGGTTTCTGAGTCTTGTGACGGGCTTGAGGAGTTCAAAATGGGGTCGAACTCTAGTGACAGAAGTCAGAGGCTGGAGCAAAGGAGGAAGAGAAAATTATCTTCTATAGGTTGTGTTGAGTTAGAGGAGAAGGTAATATGGTATTATAAGTATTCATTTATTATTCCATTTCATCACTCACCTTGGAATTCGCAATTACAATCAATGACTCCCGAATTAATTGGCATGTTAGGTGTGTATGGATAAAGGACATGGTCTGGTAGAGCAGGGTGGTGAAGATGAAGAATGCACTATCTTGGCTTTCCCTTTTTATGAAGATCAGGGTAGTTATTCTACTGGGCGGAAACTTGGGAGTTCATACAAGTTGGTGCAAGGAATGCATATAAAAGAAATGTCAGTGGACCACAATGAGAGGGATGTCGAGGTAAGTCTCATGTGGTGGTTGTACGCAATTTTTTATCTGCATTATTTTCTTGGTCTTAACGATGTTGACCATTGTGAATGGTGACATAGCCTACGCTAAAGGGAAATGGAGGTGAGGATGGGTGTGCATGTGAATAGGTAAGTGCTGATTCAGTTGAAGAAGTGATATCTATATAATTAGTGTTCTAATGTGTAGGCCCTTTTCTGTAGACACATTTGATACTATTGTTGTCGATAACATGTTTTCTTAAAACATGTTCTTATATGTAATGTTAGGTCGAGAGTGCTGGGGTTATCATGGACAACCCTCCCATCATCCAGGCCGCAACCAGATATGTATGTTTTATTTTATCGGTCAATGTCTTACAGTAGAAATGAAAGTGGATGTGGACATAGCGTAAACTAATTTATTTTCTTGCAGGAGAGTCCCATTCAAGTTGGTTCTGTGCTGGTGAGTCCGTGTTATGTTTCGGAGCAAAGCAAAAAGCTGTTGGGAATGTTCTGTCACGAGCTATTGCACATTTTAAGACCTGAACCACACAATTCTGTCAATAATGTAATAGGCTATCTTATTTATAGTTGGTTGTCTCTTTCATAGTGTAATACCAGTCCCTTCACTTGTTGTGTACTTTACAGGATGGTGGTATACAAGAAAACATGCATGGAGAAATGAATTTGGGGCATCGCATTATTGGTGAGTTTGTGCAAATGGAGTTAGGGATGGAAATTGATAGTGCTAGTGAAGTTTGGTGTGGTGAAGTGGACAATTCCCATAGCCTTTTTGAATCGGTAATAGTCAAATTCTTTAATTTCCTACACCTCTTTAACCATGATTCATATGTCTTTCTGACACATGAGTTTGGTTCACCCATGTACATTTTCCAAGTGCAGGCACCCATTATCAACGAGAAGTCCTCAGAGGAAGGTGGTCACACATATACAATCGGAGATCACGTCAAGTTGCTAATGAACAGTGTATTGATTGGCAAAGGCATTATTGCAGGTGTGGGTAGGAATATGAAATGTCACAACAAATGACTATCGTCGGGCACTGTGAAAGTTTAGATCATAGAGGTCATTGACCCCCATGCTAGGTTTCCCTTTCCCCTCTCTTTTTTAGAATCTTTATGTGACTCCCTTAAATCTTTCGAGGTGTAGAACATTTCAAACCTCAGTCATCCTTTGCCTGTGACGCAGTAGGAGGTATTATTCCTTTCAATTTTTTTCATGTCTGATTATAAATTTTGTTTAAGTGTATGGTAATATTCTCGTCGACATTGTTTTGGAGCTTGCACTCATCAAAAGTTGTCTGCGTAACTCCAGGAGAAAGTGGGTGATGCCTTGACAATGGACATAGAGTCTAGTGAGCTCTTGGGTTCTCCCGTTAAAAGAACCAGTGCGAGGATTTGACGCCTTGGTATAACCCCTCCAACGGTGCACAAGGACCCGAAGAAGCAGAGTAGATTCTATGCAGGAATTTCATCACTTGCACAAAATAGACAGCGTAGGAGGAAATGAGGAGGGATCTGAATTGAGTCATTACCATAGCGAGTGCTGCAATAGGGTTACTAACATTTCTTAGATTGAGTTTAGTTAATTTGGTATGTACTCTTTAATGGGATCTATGATGAGTTTAATTCACGGACAAATTCCCTTGTGTTACTTAATTCTTCTCTGTTTAATGCCCATTTCTGTGGGGACCCTTGGATAGTTGATAACATACACTGTTATATTTACATTGTGTGTGGTGCGCATACAAGGCATTTCAGTTTGTGGTACATTGTTATCATGTTACCAATGAATTCTTTTACTATATTTGAATGATGAGTCATTATATTACCATTCTGTATAATAGTAATTTTAATGAAATTATTGGTGATCTGTAAATAGTACGATGCACTGCCAAAGGCTTCTATTTTCAATGTAGAATATTTACCTTTACTGGTATCAACATAAACCCCGATTCACATTTTTCTTTATTAGTGGCATTATTTGTAGTATAGTACTCTCAAGAGGTGCATATATATGTTGGGCACTATAAGGTGGATTTTATCCATGCGTTCATGTGCATTCCTTTCTTTGGGTCCCAGTTTTACTATTTCTTGTTATGATATTCGATATGTCTTTCTGCTAAGCATTTGGGTTATATGTTTTTCTGTTAAGATAACACATTGTGTGCTTACAAAAACTAAATTGTCTAATTACTATTGCAAGTCAAGGGCATTGAAATTCTATTACTAAAAGAGGCTAATGACAAATTTTTTTGTTTGTCACTTACTAAGGTTTCAAATCCATTCTCAGCATTTTCTATTACATCCTTGTTAGGAATATAGTATGTGAATGGGCATCATTGTGGGTATGTGCAAGATCATGAGAGGCCAAAAAGTGGTGATGTGAAAAAAATTCACTTTTCACTCGTCCAAAAGTGCATGAAAGTGCTTTTTGAATTTTTAGTAGGCCTGGGTGTCAGTACACCTGGGCAAACCTGCCACCAAAGCACAAGCCTAATTGGGTACCCGATAACTGTGGCATAAATCCAAAACCCGCAAGCCCTTTTCCTCATTTCCTTGTGCGATTTTATTCAAGTTATTTCCATGATTTTTAGATACTCGATATATTTTCGGATACCTGATATTAGAAACAACAAATTCAACTCCAAGCATATCTGGTAAGTAGTTATTTATATAATTTTCATTAATTTATTTCATTTTCATGCTAAATGTAGCATTTTTTAAAAAAATAGGGTTTTGTATTTATATTTGTAATAATATATGAAATTAGATTGAAATTTAGATTTTTTTTATATTTAATTAGGCATGGCTGACAACAATGAAGAAAATAACCCTCCCACACCAAATAACAATCCCCCGCTTCAAAACCCTCCATCTTTACAAGATTTGATACAAGAAAATTTGAACACAATACAGGGTTTCCAAAACACGTATCAAAATATACCTACATTAGGTCCCATGCTTGCCACACTAAATACAATTGTTGGAAACATTGACACACTCACGCAACAACATAATGCTGCTCTTCATTGGCGTGATGATATGCATGCCCAATTTGATGATGGGCTTGACCATGATGGGATTGCGGCCCTTAATATAAGTAAGGAAGATATAGCAGCCCTTTTTGTCGATCCTAAAACTGGAATACCAGTTGACCCCAAAAAGCCCAAATTATCAATAAAATGGTGCATAAATGAAGCAATGCACACAAACTTTTGGGATCGCCGGTGGATGGTTTTTGATAAACCACCCCATAGTAATTTGGAGGTCCCATTTTATTTCCTTAAAAAATTGTATGCTGAGTTTGTGCTTGGTCACCATGTTGATTATTGGAGTATGAGGCCCAACATGGGCATAGGCAGAGGAGCTCCTCAGACTAGGCCATCTTCCCAATGCCGAAAGGCCACTACCTTTGTCCCCCCCACTGATGTCGCACCCCCTCCTCCAATGCAACATCTCGATATCATTGCAGAGGCTGCCTCACAGACTATTAGGGCCATTCATTTACTGAGTGATCAGTTCATCACTCAGACCAGGTCAGTGTTGCCTCCTTTGGATGTTGTTGGCGCATCGACAGCTCATCGGAGTTCACATGTATGCGAGCCCCATATGTGCATTATGTGTAGGCATATGTGCCTCGGACCACTTACTGATTCTGATATATATCAGTTTCATTATATTGATGAGGGGGATATAGGAGACACAGCTGCAGAGGCTACAACACCTCATGGAGCATCTACATCTCATGAGAGTGCTCAGGAGGTGCAGGCAGAGCCATTGACTCCTGTTGATATGGTAAGAGTAAACATTATAAATAAATTTGTCACATGACTTATTTAATTTAAAAATAATTTATTTATTTAGATTAGTTTTAATGATTGCATGCACTTATGTATATATATTTTTTCCATTTATGTTCAATCGATGACACAGGAGGAGGTGAGACAGGTGGATGAGTCCACACTTTTGACCATTTCATTTGGCCTTGATGACTATACGGTATATTATAAATTATGTACCCATTAGTTTTTTTTATATCATTTGGTGTAAATGCTTAAATATCTATCAATTAGAGCAATAGAATTCATACATTTACTAATATATATTGTCATCTTGTTGTGTTCTTGCAGGCTATAGCCAATGTCAGTGGGGGGCATGAGGGGGTTCCTTCATCAGGTGTCGACAAAGGAAAGGTAGTTAATTGTTTAAGATTAATTATGCATGCATATGTATGCCACTTGTGTGTAGTAATAAATATTTTACTTGCACTTTATTGTATAGGGTGTGGCTATCGATGATGTCTCAACATCGGTTTGACAACATGGGGTTACAGGCATCTTGATTCAGAGTGATAGCCCGATTGTAAGTAGACTTTTACATATTGTTATTTATATTTTGTAACCAAGTTCGCTATGATGAAGTACATTGATATCTAATTGACAATCTTTTTACTCTCATAGGTTACTCCGACTGTGAGGGAGGGCCCACGAGAATCCTTCATTTCTTTGTTTACCCAGCCCACTATTCTAGAGGAGGGATCACCAGATGTAAGTTTTAATTTTAGTTCAATCAATTTGTAATTTTATTATGCTATCATCCTATTTTGTAGATTTATTACTCTATGTTGCACCACTCTACTAATCTCATTATTGCAAATATATATTTATAGGTCAGAGTTGGTATTGCTGGCATGGTCCCTTTGCTACCCAGGACTTATGCTAGGACACCTGCTCGTGGTAGGCGATCAAGAGATCGGGTACACATATTTGTATTTAGTTATAATTTTAATTAAATTAGTGTTTGAAAATTATGAATTATATATATATATATGTACAAATCATATAAAGTAAGCAATCTAACTTTGGTTTGAACTCATTTTTTATGCAGGATTAATCAGAGCCCAACACTTCTTCAAAGAGGCTACATTTTGATGATCCCCCTACAACATAGGATGCAGTTTTAGTTTTGTGGTCATTTAGAGATGACACTTGACACATTTTGAGATGGCATATATGCCACATTGTACACCTTAAAACATTGATTTTGTAGACATTTTGAAATGGCATGTGCCATATTTGTATATGGACATACTTTTGATACATTTGATACATATATAGAACATCATCATTTATATGTTATATTTGCGTCATCTTTTGTATATACATATTTATTATTCATGTTTATGGAATTGAATGGTGAAGTTATATCTTGACTATGATTATCATTATGATTTAAATTATATCTTGTTGAAGTTACATTTGTTTTTCTTTACTCTGGAATACCCTATTCATGGAGCTTATTATGTTTGAGGTTTAACTTCATATTGGTGAATAGATTTGTCTTCCAAAGAAACACTTACAAAATGACCCTTAAAACCCAAACAAAAAGACTCAACCAATACCAACAGTTGGGTCACTTCGCTATTAAGAAGCATAAGCGCCCTCTGAATTATCCGGGTACAGCTCCTCGTGTAGGATTTACAATGAATCAACTAAACTATAAATGATAATGCTTTTAACCTGAAAGTAATAAAGGCTTAAAAACATCTATTCGTAAACATGAGATAGACGTGAAGGGACTAATTTACTGAAAAGAAAAGGACAGTAAATGCTACAAATTTCATTTGCCTAAACAATGCATTACAGAAAGAAACTAAGAGAGAAAGATGAATGGTTCTTTCCAAATACATGAAAAACTATAGCACAAAGTCCACAGATGATCATGCTGATGATCAGACATAATAGATACACATTCAAAAGAAACCAATATCATTCAAAGATGAATATCAATCAGAAAGTGAGAATCTAAAATCAAAGTTTTAATATGCTGACATATTCTTCTTTGAACACAGCAAAACAACAAAGATTCTACTGTTCCTGTACATTAATCATTATCTAAAAATAAAATCCCTCTTTCGTTGCATTAAAATAAAAATCCTAATCTATCCCTCCCCTGGCACAAAGTCTCTCGGGTCAAGAGGAATCTGGAACCCCCAAAATCTCCTCTACGAGCCTTATTTATTTTCCTCTTTCGGTCAGTTTCTTTCCTTTTATAATAACTAATTCTTGAGGACGTGTCTATCCACATCTTCTTTCTCGAATACATTAAAGTCTCCCTTTGTGAGTGCCTTATTAATATTTTGTTATGAAATTCCATGTTACTTGGCGCTCTACATCTTTCAAAATGGATCTATTCTTATAGAATAGTGCCATCTGGATCTTATTGCAACACAAGTGTTAATGCCTCTTTGTTTTGATTGGATGCTTGGTGCTATAACTAGAGCATGTCATTTTTGGCTCTCCACACACATACCGCTTCATGCAAGTGACACCAAGAAACATTTTGTCGAAGCCATCATACATATGTATTTTGGGATTTAATTGCAAGCACGTCCTCCTCAAATTTCCCACCTTGTAAACCTGAATCCAACATCTCTGAATCATGACTGATGTCAACACAAAGAACTGCATTATCACGCATCATGAAGGCATCATCAGCTTGGTATTGAAAATCAATCTTAAGTTTCCCACTGATATAGTCCCAGACCTCTATAAATCCAACAACCGAGCATGAAACAAGGTTCTGTCCATCAGGGAAGATGTCAGGTCCTCCTTGACATTCAGTGTTGGGGCATTCTTAGGAAATGATAATGTCTTAATATTGAAATTGCATTATAGATTATCATGTTCTCAAATGCCAATATTGTCGATGTGCAAAACCAATTCTCATTATCATTGACCAGTCTAACCTGAAAAAGCTTTGGAAACTTCATTTTTGGATACCTTTTACTAGTTCTACTTCTCCTATCTATAATTCCATATGTCGTGCTCTACTTGCGGGCATTCTGTCGAACAGTTTACATATATGAGCCCCTAATGCAGAGGTTACATCAAGAAAGTGGAGTGCCCTTCTACTACCTCCCACAACTCACCAACCAACCACAAAGGCTTAAGGGTAATCCCAAACTCTTTTGATGGTATAACACAACCAAAAAAATGTATTTCTATCCCAATAAACTCCCTTTGCAATGTTCAACACTCAATCAAACTTCAATGCCTTTTTGGCTTTAGGGACACTAGGCCTAAAACTAAATTATTGATAGAACTCTTCACCAGTGGAATTCCTGACCACTCCCAAGCATTTAGATGGTCCTCATATGACCTAAGGCCTTTGAAATAAAACTTGTTTTATTCCCTCCAAAATCGTACCATGGAAAACTAGACCTGCACGCCAATTTCCTTGTAGCCTTCTCAATAGAGGTTTTCTACTCTAACTTTTGCACAACTGAGTATCTTGATACAATCAAGGCATTTTCATACACCCATTTGGAAGTTATTTAAGATCCCAAAGCCCTGCCTTCCAAATCCACTCCAGTGCCACCTAACACCCACCTTGGACACAGACCTAATTGGCCTAATTAAGCTTGGTTTACAAAGCAAGTATGAGATTTAGGGTTCATGGAATTGGTAAAATGCTTAAAATATTCTTCTCCAACCCCAAATGACTCAAAACCACCTTTACTTCACTCACTTATCTATTCTATGCACTTCTTTACAACTTTCTTCTACTTTCTAGACTGAATCCTCTCAAAAATTCAAACTAGGGCCTGATGCATGAAGGCCTTGCCCTTCGAGCCACTATATTAGCCTTTAGAATCCATTGATACATAGACCTAACTTACATTTTCCAAATTCTTAGGTTAAACCCATGGCTAGAATGCAAGTTAGGCCTCCATTAGTGTTCAGGGCCCTAGAAAAGCTTGCTTCCTGGACTGTTTTGAAAAGAATTGAAATAACTTTAACAAATGAAACTAAAACTTATTCAAATCAATGAAAATGTTCACTAACATGCAATACAATATTCCCACATTCAAATCATGACCCTGTAAGTCCGTACACGCCCGTACAACTCTGAGAAATGGCTCAAAAATGGTTTGTATTCCTCCTTTATGGCATCAGTTTACAAAAGTTAACTTCTTACCATTATGGTTCGAAGTGATGAGCATATATAACCTACAAAATGAAGTTATATCGATTGGAGAACCCATTTGACTCTTGGGTTTCCAATTCCAATCTCTCGAGAAATTTTAGAAAGTTGCAACAACTTTTATTGCATTTTTGCAATTTTACAAAATATGCCATTTTATGAACTTGATAGAGTTTATGATTTATTTTTGAGATCAAAACCTATCAACATGATTTTTCAAGTGAAAATAATCTAAAATCAACCTTTAAGACTCCATAAGCCTAACCTAGCAAATTATCACTAACTAGGTATGACCTAAGGTATCTTAGGCTTATAACATTGCCAAAAGATCCTTGATCACACATTAGGGATTCCAAACCAAAATTAGGATGATCTATTTAGATCCATCCTATTTATTACAAACATAACAATGCAATTCAAATTCCTACTAGTGGAGGGTGCCCTGCACCAGCCCTGGAAGATCGCTGCCCAATCGTGCTTAGTGCACCTTGGGGTCACTTGGGTTGAGCGTGGTCGCAAGCGTTCCAGTGACTCTTTGGGAAGAACAAGGTTGTCACTGGCATTTACCTAGCCAACCAGAGTTGATGGAGTAGATGGTTCAATGCCAGGTCAGATGGTTTGAAAGATACACTGCTGAGCCACTTTCAATTGACCCTCATTGCAATTTTTGGCATCAACTGAGATCACCTTGCCAAATGCAAATGAAGTCGAATCGCCCAAAACTGAGAGAGTTTCTTGGAGACCTTGAAAACATGATCCCGTAGCACCTAACAGTTTGTTGATACCTCTCACGAAGTTTGAGATATGAGCCCCAGAAGATCACTACCAAATCATGCTTAGTGCACCTTGGGGTCACTTGGGTCGAGCGTGGTCGCAAGCATTTCAATGACTCTATGGGTAGAATGGGGTTCTCACTAGCATTTACCTGGCCAACTAGAGCCGATGGAGCAGATGGTTTGATGCCAAGTCAGATGGTTTGAAAGATACACTGTTGAGCCACTTGCAACTGACCCTCACTGCAAGTTTTGGCATCGACTGAGATCACCTTGCCAAATGCAAATGAAGTTGAATCACCCAAAACTGAGAGAGGTTATTGTAGACCTTGAAAACATGATCTTGTATCACCTGATGATTTGTTGATACCTCTCATGAAGTCCAAGATATGAGCCTTGGAAGATCACTACCCAATCATGCTTAGTGCACCTTGGGGTCACTTGGGTCAAGCGTGGTCGTGAGTGTTCCGGTGACTCTGTGGGAAGAATGGGGTTGTCACTAGTGTTTACCTGGCCAACTGGAGCTAATCAAGTAGATATTTTGATGCCAGGTCAGACGGTTTGAAAGATACGTTGCTGAGCCACTTTCAACTAACCCTCACTGCAATTTTTGGCATCAACTGAGATCACCTTGCCAAATGCAAACGAAGTCAAATCACCCAAAACCAAGAGAGGTTATTGTAGACCTCAAAAACATGATCCTATAGCACCTAATGGTTTGTTAATACCTCTCACAAACTCTAAGATACGAGCCCCGGAAGATTGCTTCCCAATCGTGCTTAGTGCATCTTGGGGTCACTTGGGTCAAGCGTGGTTGCGAGTGTTCCGGTGACTCTGTGGGTAGAACGGGGTTGTCACTGGCATTTACCTAGACAACTGGAGCTGATGGAGGAAATGGTTTGATGCTAGGTCAGATGGTTTTAAAGATACACTACTGAGCCACTTTCAACTGACCCTCACTGCAAGTTTTGGCATCGACTGAGATCACCTTTCCAAATGCAAACGAAGTTGAATCACCCAAAATTGAGAGAGGTTATTGTAGAACTCAAAAAGATGATCTTGTAGCACTTGACAATTTTTTGATACCTCTCACGAAGTCCGAGATACAAGCCCTGAAAGATTGCTGTCCAATTGTGCTTAGTGCACCTTGGGGTCACTTGGGTCGAGCGTGGTCGCGAGTGTTTCAGTGACTCTATGGGAAGAACAGGATTGTCATTGGTGTTTACCTAGCTAATCAGAGCCAATGGAATAGATGGTTTGATTCCAGGTCAAACGGTTTGAAAGATACGCTGCTGAGCTACTTTCAACTAACCCTCACTACGAATTTTAGCATCGACTGAGATTGCCTTGCCAAATGCAAACGAAGTTGAATCGCCCAAAACTGAGAGAGGTTATTGTAGACCTCAAAAACAAGATCATGTAGCACCTAATGGTTTGTCGATACCTATCACAAAGTTTGAGATACGAGCCCCGAAAGATCACTACCCAATCGTGCTTAGTGCACCTTGGGGTCACTTGGGTCGAGCATGGTCACGAGCATTCTGGTGACTCTGTGGGAAGAATGGGGTTGTCACTAGTGTTTACCCGACCAACTCAAGTTGATGGAGTAGATGGTTTGATGCCAGGTTAGATGGTTTGAAAGATACACTGTTGAGCCACTTTCAACTGACCCTCACTGCAACTTTTGGCATCGACTGAGATCGCCTTGCCAAATGCAAACAAAGTCAAATCACCCAAAATTGAGAGAGGTTATTGTAGAGCTCAAAAACACAATCCTATAGCACCTAACAATTTATTGATACCTCTCATGAAGTTTGAGATACAAGCCCTAGAAGATCGCTGCCCAATCGTGCTTAGTGCACCTTGGGGTCACTTGTGTCGAGCGTGGTCACGAGCATTCCAGTGACTCTGTGGGTAGAACGGGGTTGTCATTAGTGTTTACCTAGCCAACCAAAGCCAATGGAGTAGATGGTTTGATGCCACATTAGATGGTTTGAAAGATATGCTGCTAAGCCACTTTCAACTGACCCTCACTACAATTTTTGGCATCGACTAAGATCGCCTTGCCAAATGCAAACGAAGTCGAATCACCCAAAATCGAGAGAGGTTATTGTAGACCTTGAAAACATGATCTTGTAGCACCTAATGATTTTTTGATACCTCTCATGAAGTCTGAGATACGAGCCCTGGAAGATCACTGCCGGTTTGAAAGATACGTTGTTGAGCCACTTTCAACTAACTATTAGTGGTATGTTTGAAATTTGAGCTGTGAAATTAATCATGATTAAGCTTGTGAAATTTGAACTGTGGAGCTTATTATGTTTGAGGTTTAACTTTTATAGATTGTTTGAAATGCTAAAAAATAATAGCCTTAAAGCATTAGAAACAACAATCAAACATGTAAGAAATCAATCCATGCAAATGACATAAGTATATGACATGTAAGATCCCTTCTTGGCACTATTGGCCACCCATACATGATTTTGGTCATAAGTCCTTATGAAGAGTTTTAGGACATTTAACTTTTAAATCAAATTGATTCTTACAAATTGTCATTATAGGCTTCAAAAGATCTCAATTAACCATTAAGGATCCTTTTGTCCTTCTATCTCTGATTGGATCCATGGTGACCATAGGTGTCTTCATAGGTGCTCCTGCACAAGTTACAATCCACATACAAAACCAAGTTTATTGACTCTAAATACAATCTAAGAAAGGTCAAATTAATGTATTGAAATTAAACTTAATGAACTTAGAAAACAATGCACTAAGTTAACTTATTACCTAGTCAAATGTTCCTAAAGGGTCATCTCTTTGCTTCAAGGTCTCCAATAGTGCTTCATGATCAGCAATAGTAATAGTCCAAAGTTCTTTTGTCTTTGGTCTTCCTTGATGCTTTGAAAACTTGACATTTGTTGCTATAACAAGGTGTGAATACATGAGAATAGTTTTGTGCTTCTCATAGTCTTCAAATGTGGGAACTCCATTCTTTCTAATCATGTATGTTCGCAGCCATGTTCCCACAACAACAACTGAACTAGTAGGATATGTGAACCCATCACCATCTGTCATTGGTTGTAAAAGCTTCTGTTTACGTTGTACACAATATGCTAACCAATAATCTAACCTCTCATCATTCCCCTGCAGTGCAACCAGTGCAAAAACATCTCCTAGCTTTAGAAGATCTGAAAGATGGTCATAGTCAACTGAAGTATCCATGTCATCATTTCTTATAGAGAGTGTCAAAGATAAAGGAGTTAGATACTGTGGAACCCATGTATCCACCCACTCACTTGACTCGCAATGATCCCAATCATACTGAAAACACATGGGCCAAAAACAAGCCAACTCTCGTGTCCAAATGGTCCATGTACTACTATTGGAGCTTCAGAATGAATGCATTTTTGAAGAGTCTTTCTCTATTTGACAATCCAATCTATCTCCTATAGTTCCCTCCTCAACCAACCAAAAGAATATACGCACTGTAGAATCAAGAGTCCCCCCTGTGACAATGCTAAAGTACACCAATAAATAATAGAATGAGCATCAAGAAGTACAACACCTGTAATCATCAATTGCTCCTTAACTAGAGCTCTCTTCACACACGCACCTACTCCGTCATGCTCCCCTTTCCCATGCCCTGACTCAAAAAAACTCCAAATATGAGGTACACCTCTCTCCACATGCATTCTACACAACCAATAAAACATTATGGCATTCTTAAATTGACCGGTGCAATTATCCGACGAAATGAGATGCCTATCCATAGCAATACCATTTTCCGTCCAGAAGTCAAAATAGTTCTAGAAACAATTTTGAACAAACTCATAAGAGTGAGACCTGTAATCGCTCATATAAAAATGGTACTCTCTAATTATCTTTTTCTCATCTTTTGTGCTTTCAAGGGAATGTCTATATGTGATGTGTACAAAAATAGCAACCTGAATGGAATTGTAATATTGAGCTTGAGTCTCATTTTGGGGCTGCAATGTATAGTTCTCCACAAAGTCTACAATGGATATAATATTTCCAATGGGGAAAGAGTCCTTACATGTCTTGAATTGTTGATCCAACCATTGAGACCTGTGACTATGCCTTGCATACTTGTAAAAAAGATTTGTCTTGAAATCTGAGATAAAATCAACAACATTGTATTCTTTTGCAACTAACTCACATCTAGAGCCTTCACCTCCACTCTTCAATGTATATTTCACTATTTCATATACCTTTTTTTGGATGAGTGTCTTTCCAAAATTGGGTTCCAAACCCTCATGAAAACATGTTCTAAACTTGGACAAGCCACCACATTATGAGCACTTGGCATTTAAGCAATCTTTTTTATAAAATAAACAACCATCATCTCTATGACATAAAAATTGATCTAGCAAGTCTCTTGATGATTTGGGAAGACCACTTGCACCACAATCCTCTAGCATTTCATTAGTATGTAAAGTAGAATGAATGGACCATAATAATTCATGATGCATTGAAAACTCAACATGATATTTGCAACAACATGTATTTCGAATCATAAGGGGTACACAATAAAATGGTTTCACAGATTCAAAAGACCTTTGTGATATTTTCAATGTTGGATGTGTCTCACAAAATTTTTTATACAACATTGTTTGACTTACCTCCACATAATGTTTAGGATGTGGAGTGCAGTCTCCATTGCCAACTCTCAACTTCAAGACATCCTTCACATTTGGTGACACTCTTGAGTTTGCATCCCAAAATTGTTGAATTTCATATCGAGTACCCGATATTCTCAGGCTGATGAAAAAAAAGTGGGAGCAAATGAAAAAAATTTAACTTTTACATATATTGATGTATATAATAGATATAAATAAAAGACGCATATGATATATATAATGTATATTATATATATACTAATGTATTATAATATACTAATGTATTATATGTACTAATGTATTAAAATATACTAATGTATTATAATTGTAATCACCTAAAAATGGTCATCTAGACTATTAGCCCCTTTTGCTAAATCATAAATTGCTTATTCTTGATCAAATCCTAGTTCTGTCATTTATTCGATTATTTTCTATGGGCTAACCATTTTATCCTAAGTTTTTATTTATTTAAAAAGAATATTTCCTCCGTTTTTAAATAAATAAAAGCCCCCACTTTTCATCTTATCCTAAGTTGGACAAATAAAGCATTATTCTTATTCTATAAAAAGGGAAAAAACACTTTTTTGTCTCATATGGACACAAAAGTCAACTCCTATTTTCCTATTGGAGGATATTTGTGCACATGGATTGCTCCTCTTTCAAGCCCTACCGTTGATTAAATATTTTTCCTCTTAATCTTCATGGTCCATTCCTTTGAAATTTCTATAAAAGGAGAGCTCTCTTCTTCATTCTAGATCCCAACTTTTTATGCTAATGTTATGCTGCAAGTTTTCTAGGTACATTTGGAGCTTTTTGAAGATTTGGAGCATTCTTGGCTTTTGCATCTACATGCTATTCTAATTCCATTTCTTGCATTTTCATGGCATTCATAGCTTCATACTTAGCTTAGTTTCCTTTATGATTTAGATTAATTCATCTAGCTTAATTAGGAAGGCTTGGTAATACTTGTTCTTTCCTTTTCATAACATAGCTTGTACTTTCATTTCCATAGACTAGCTTGCATCTTTTAGTCTCATAGATTAGCTTGCATTTTATTTCATTCATTTTATTCTTGGGGATATTGGCATTCTTGCCCTTGTCTTCATTGAATCTCCCATTGCATGGTTTACTAGCAAGGTTATTGGCTTAATAGCTCTAGCTAAGAGCATTCTTAAAAACCCTTGCACTCCATGCCTAGGGAGCTATGGATCGATTTTTGAGACCTCAATCTTGAGTGTTCTTGAATGTAATGATTCATAGAAGTGTGACACAATTATAGCACACAATAATATACTAATGTATTATATATACTAACATGTATATATATATATAGATATATATATATATATATATATAGATATATATATATATATATATAGATAGATAGATATATATATATATATATATAGATATCTATATATATATACTAATATATTATATATAATATTACAAATTTTGGAGAATCTCTTGCAGAAATATGGAAATTATAATCTTCCTCCTAGAGCATACATTAATGAAGTTCTTCATGCCTTAGTAGAGGAAGCCAGCTGGATTGTTGAAGCTTACAGTACTACATACATAAATGCGGTATGTATTTTTGCCCTAATTTTTTTTCTCATTTCTTTTAGGTCTTTAAAGGTGGTCAGCTAAATCTTTGTATTAAATGTGCCTTTTAAAGGTGTTGTGAACCCTAGCTATGCAGAAATGGAGACATTGAAGAATAGTTCACTGGAGGCAGAGAGAGAGACTTCATAGGGGTCATGAGGACTCCCTAGGGGTCCTAACGTGTGATAAGGTGTAGTAGGACCCCTAGGGAGTCCCCGTGACCCCTTTTGACACATTGGAATGCTGAAGTGTGTCTTAAGGGGTCTTAGGACCCCTTAAGACACACTTGAGCATTCCAATGTGTCAAAAGGGGTCACAACAACTCCCTAGGGGTTCTAACGCATGATAAGGTGTACTTGGACCCCTAGGGAGTCTCCGCGACCCCTTTTGACACATTGGAATGCTCAAGTGTGTCCTAAGGGGTCTTAGGACCCTATACGACCCCTTAATACACACTTGAGCATTCCAATGTGTCAAAAGGGGTCACGGGGACTCCCTAGGGGTCCTAGTACACCTTATCATGTGTTAGGACCCGTAAGAAGTCCCCGTGACCCCTTTTGACACATTGGAATGCTCAAGTGTGTCTTAAGACATCCTACGACCCCTTAAGACACACTTGAGCATTCCAATGTGTCAAAAGGGGTCACGGGGACTCCCTAAGGGTCCTAACATGTGTTAAGGCATACTAGGACCCCTAGGGAGTCCTTATTACCCCTTTTGACACATTGGAACACTCAAGTGTGTCTTAAGGGGTCCTAAGACCCCCTAAGACACACTTGAGTGTTCCAATGTCTCAAAAGGGGTCATGATGACTCCGTAGGGGTCCTAGTATGCCCTATCACATGATAGGACCCCTAGGGAGTCCCCATGACCCCTGTTGACACATTGGAATGCTCAAGTGTGTCCCAAGAAGTCTTATGACCCCTTAAGACACACTTGAGCATTCCAATGTCTCAAAAGGGGTCATGGGGACTCCCTAGGGGTCCTAGTATGCCTTATCATGCTTTAGGATCCCTAGGGAGTCCCTGTGACCCCTTTTCACACATTGGAATGCTCAAGTGTGTCTTCAAGGGTCTTAGGACCCCTTAAGACACACTTGAGTATTGCAATGTCTCAAAAGGGGTCACGAGGACTCACTAGGGGTCCTAGTATGCCTAATCATGTGTTAGGACCCCTAGGGAGTCCCCGTGACCCCTTTTGACACATTGGAATGCTCAAGTGTGTCTTAAGGGGTCCTAAGACCCTTGAAGACAAACTTGAGCATTCCAATGTGTCAAAAGGGGTCACGGGGACTCCCTAGGGGTCCTAGTACACCTTATCATGTGTTAGGACACCTAGGGAGTCCTCGTGACCCCTTTTGACACATTTGAATGCTCAAGTGTGTCTCAAGGTGTCTTAGGACCCCTTAAGAAACACTTGAGCATTCCAATGACTCAAAAGGGGTCACGGGGACTCCCTAGGGGTCCTAGTATGCCTTATCATGGGTTAGGAACCCTAGGGAGTCCCCGTCACCCCTTTTGACACATTAGAATGCTCAAATGTGTCTTAAGGGATCTTAGGACACCTTAAGACACACTTGAGCATTCCAATGTGTCAAAAGGGGTCACAGGGACTCCCTAGGGGTCCTAGTACACCTTATCATGCGTACTAGGACACCTAGGCAGTCCCCGTGACCCCTTTTGACACATTGGAATGCTCAAGTGTGTATTAAGGGGTCCTACAACCCCTTAAGAGACACTTGAGCATTCCAATGTGTCAAAAGGGGTCACGGGGACTCCCTAGGGATCATAACACATGATAAGGCATTCTAGGACCCCTAGGCAATCCCGGTGACCACTTTTGATGCATTCGAATGCTCAATTGTGTATTAAGGGGTCCTACAGGGTCCTAAGACCCCTTAAGATGCATCCTAATACCCTTTAAGATGCACTTGAGCATTCTAATATCTCAAAAGGGGTCACAGGGAGTCCCTCAGGGTCCTAGTACACCTTATCAAGCGTTAGGACACCTAGGGAGTCCGCGTGACCCCTTTTGACACATTGGAATTCTCCAGTGTCTCTTAAGGGGTCTAAGGACCCCTTAAAACACACTTGATCATTCCAATGTGTCAAAAGGGGTCCAGGGGACTCGCTAGGGTTTGTAGTACACCTTATCACGTGTTAGGACCTTTAGGGAGTCCCCATGACCCCTTTTGAATCCTAGGGAATGCCCGTAACCCCTTTTGACACATTGCAATGCTCAAGTGTTTCTTAAGGGGTTTGAGGACCCCTTAAGACACACTTGAGCATTCCAATGTGTCAAAAGGGCTCATTGGAACTCCCTAGGGGTCCTAACACATGATAAGGCATACTAGGACCCATAGGGAGTCCCCGTGACCCATTCTGAGACATTGGAACATTCAAGTGTGTCTTAAGGGGTCAAGACCCCTTAAGAGACACTTGAACATTCCAATCTCTTAGAAGGGGTCATAGGGACTCCCTAGGGGTCCTAGTATGCCTTATCATGCATTAGGACCCCTAGGGAGTTCTCGTGACCCCTTTTGACACATTGAAATGCTCAAGTGTTTCTTAAGGGGTCCTAACACCCCTTAAAACACACATGAGCATTCCAATGTGTCAAAATGGGTTACAAGGACTCCCTAGGGGTCCTAGTATGCCTTATCATGTGGTAAGACCCCTAGGGAGTCCCCGTGACCCATTTTGACACATTGGAATGCTCAAGTGTGTCTTAATGGGTCCCAAGACCCCTTAAGACACACTTGAGCATTCCAATGTGTCAAAAGGCATCACGGGGACTCCCTAGGGGTCAAAAGGGGTCATGGAGACTCCTTAGGGGTCCTAACACATGAAAAGGTGTACTAGGACCCCTAAGGAGTCCCCTAGATCCCTTTTGACACATTGGAATGATCAAGTGTGTTTTAAGGGGTCCTAAGACCCCTTAAGAAACACTTGAGCATTCCAATGTGTCAAAATGGGTCAGGGGGACTCCCTAGGGGTCCTAACATGTGATAAGGCACACTAGGACCCCTAGGGAGTCCCCATGAACCCTTTTGACACATTGGAATGCTCAAGTGTGTCTTAAGGGGTCCTAAGACCCCTGAAGACAAACTTGAGTGTTCCAATGTCTCAAAAGGGGTCACGGGGACTCCCTAGGGGTCCTAGTACACCTTATCATGTGTTACGACCCCTAGGGAGTCCCCATGACCCCTTTGACACATTTGAATGCTCAAGTGTGTCTTAAGGGATCTTAGGACCCCTTAAGACACACTTAAGTATTCCAATGTGTCAAAAGGCATCACAGGGACTCCCTAGGGTTCCTAGTATGGCTTATCATGTGTTAGGACCCCTAGGGAGTCCCTGTGACCCATTGCAAGACCCCTTAAGACACACTTGAGCATTCCAATGTGTCAAAAGGGGTCATGGGGACTCCCTAGGGGTCGTAACATGTGATAAGGCATAGTAGGAACCCTAGGTAGTCCTGGTGACCCCTTTCACAACATTGCAAGGCTCAAGTGTGTCTGAAGGGGTCCTAAGACCTCTTCAAAAACACTTGATCCTTCCAATGTCCCAAAAGGGGTCACGGGGACTCCCTAGGGTTCCTACTATGCCTTATCATGCATTAGGACCCCTAAGGAGACCCCTTGACCCCTTTTGACACATTCGTATGTTCAAGGGTGTCTTAAGGGGTCTTAGGACCCCTTAAGACACACTTGAGCATTCCAATGTCTCAAAAGGTGTCACAAGGACTCCCTAGGGGTCCTAGTACACCGTATCAGGCATTAGGACCCCTAGGGATTCCCTGTGACACCTTTTGACACATTGGATTACTCATGTGTGTCTTAAGGGGTCCTAAGACCTCTTAAGACACACTTGAGTGTTCTAATGTGTCAAAAGTGGTCACAGGGACTCCCTAGGGGTCAAAAGGGGTCATGGGGACTCCCTAGGGGTCCTAACACATGATAAGGCATACTAGAAAGACCCCTTAAGACACGCTTGAGTGTTCCAATGGGTCAAAAGTGGTCACGGGGACTCCATAGGGGTCAAAAGGGGTCATGGGGACTCCCTAGGGGTCATAACATGTGATAAGGCATACTAGGACCCCTAGGTAGTACCCTAGACCCCTTTTGACACATTGGAATGGTCAAGTGTGTTTCAAGGGGTCCTAAGACCCCTTAAGACACACTTGAGCATTCAAATGTGTCAAAAGGGGTCACGGTGACTCCCTAGGGGTCCTAACTCATGATAAGGCATATTAGGACCCCTAGGAAGTCTCCGTGACCCCTTTTGACACATTGGAAGGCTCATGTGTGTCTTAAGGGGTCCTAAGATCCCTTTAGGACCCCTTAGGACACCCTTGACCATTCCAATGTGTCAAAAGGGTTCACGGGGACTCCCTAGGGGTCCTACTATGCCTTATCATGCTTTAGGGCCCCTAGGGAGTTCCCGTGACACCATTTGACACATTAGAATGCTCAAATGTGTCTTAAGGGGTCCTAAGACCCCTTGAGACACACTTGAGGATTCCAATGTGTCAAAAGGGGTCACGGGGACTCCCTAGCGATTGTAGTACACCTTATCACATGTTAGGACCCCTAGGGAGTACCTATGACCCCTTTTGACACATTGGAATGCTCAAGTGTGTCTTATGGGGTCCTAGGACCCCATAAGACACACTTGAATGTTCCAATTTGTCAAAAGGGGTCACCGGGACTCCCTAGGGGTCCTAGTATGCCTCAGCACATGTTAGGACCCCTAGGGAGTCCCCATGACCCCTTTTGAAACATTGGAATGCTCAAGTGTGTCTTATGGGGTCCTAGGACCCCATAAGACACACTTGAGCATTCCAATGTGTCAAAAGGGGTCACGAGGACTCCCTAGGGCTCCTAGCATGCCTTATCATGCGTTAGGACCCGTAGGGAGTCCCTGTGACCCCTTTTGACACATTGGAACACTCAAGTGTGTGTGATGGGGTCTTAGGACTCCTTAAGACACACTTGAGTGTTCCAATGTGTCAAAAGGGGTCATGGGGATTCCCTAAGTGTCCTAGTATGCCTTATCATGTTTTAGGACCCCTAGGGAGTCCCCGTGACCCCTTTTGACACATTGGAACACTCAAGTGTGTCTTAAGGGGTCTTAGGACCCATTAAAACACACTTGAGCATTCCAATGTGTCAAAAGGGGTCTAGGGGACTCCCTATGGATCCTAGTACACCTTATCATGTGTTACGACCCCTAGGGAGTCCCCATGACCACTTTTGACCCCTAGAGAGTCCCCGTGACCTCTTTTGACACATTGGAATGCTCAAATGTGTCTTAAGGGGTCTCAAGACTTGTTAAGAAACACTTGGACATTCCAATGTGTCAAAAGGGGTCACGGGGACTCCCTCGGGGTCCTAAGGCATGATAAGGCATACCAAGACACCTAGAGAGTCCCCTAAACCCCTTTTGACACATGGGAATACTCAAGTGTGTCTTAAGGGGTCTTAGGACCCATTAAGACACACTTGAGAGTTCCACTGTGTCAAAAGGGGTCATGGGGACTCCCTAGGGGTCTTAACGCATAATAAGGCATATGAGGACCCCTAGGGAGTCCCCTAGATCCCTTTTGACACATTGGAATGCTCAAGTGTGTCTTAAGGGGTCCTAAGACCCCTTGAGACACACTTGAGGCCTCTAATGTGTCAAAAGGGGTCATGAGGACTCCCTAGGGTTCCTAGTATGCCTTATCACATGTTAGGACCCCTAGGGAGTCCCTGTGACCCCTTTTGACACATTGGAATGCTCAAGTGTGTCTCAAGGGGTCTTAGGACCCCTTGAGACACACTTGAGCATTCCAATGTGTCAAAAGGGGTCACGGGGACTCCCTAGGGGTCCTAGTATCCCTTATCACGCATTAGGACCCCTAGGGAGTTCCCATAACCCCTTTTGACACACTAGAATTCTCAAGTATGTCTTAAGGAGTCATGGGAACTCCCTAGGGGTCCTAGTATGCCTTATCATAGGTTAGGACCCCTAGGGAGTCCCCATGACCCCTCTTGATGGATTGGAATGCTTAAGTGTGTCTTAAGGGTTCCTACCCCTTTTGAGAGATTGGAATGCTCAAGTGTGTCTTAAGGGGTCCTAAGACCCCTTAAGACACACTTGAGCATTCTAATCTATCAAAAGCGGTTAGGGGGACTCCCTAGCGGTCCTAACATGTGATAAGGTGTACAAGGACCCCTAGGGAGTTCCGATGACCCCTTTTGACACATTAGAACACTCAAGTGTGTCTTAAGGGGTCCTAAGACCCCTTAAGACACACTTGAGTGTTTCAATGTCTCAAAAGTGGTCACGAGGACTCCCTAGGGGTCCTAGTACACCTGATAAGGATTACTAGGACCCTTAGGGAGTCCCTGTGACCACTTTTGAGATATTGGAATGCTCAAGTGTGTCTTAAGGGGTCTTAGGACCCCGCAGGACCCCTTAAGACACACTTTAGCATTCCAATCTGTCAAAGGGGGTCATGGTAACTCCTTAGGGGTCCTAGTACACCTTATCATGCATTTGAACCCCTAGGGAGTCCCTGTTACCCCATTTGACACATTCAAATGCTCAAGTGTGTCTTAAGGGGTTCTAAGACCCCTTAAGACACACTTGAGCATTCTAATGTGTTAAAAGGGGTCACGGGGACTCCCTATGGGTCCTAGTATGCCTTATCATGCGTTAGGACCCCTAGGGAGTCACCGTGACCCCTTGTGACACATTGGAAAGCTCAAGTGTGTCTTAAGGGGTCTTGAGACACCTTAAGACACACTTGAGCATTCCAATGTGTGAAAAGGGGTCTAGGGGACTCCCTAGGGTTCCTAGTATGCCTTATCACATGTTAGGACCCCTAGGGAGTCCCGATGACCCCTTTTGACACATTGGAACACTCAAGTGTGTCTTAAGGGGTCTTAGGGCCCCGTAGGACCCCTTAAGACACACTTGAGCATTCCAATCTATCAAAAGGGGTCATGGGGACTCGCTAGGGGTCCTAGTATGCCTTATCATGCATTAGAACCCCTAGGGAGTCCCCGTGACCCTTTTTGACACATTGGAATGCTCAAGTGTGTCTTAAGGTGTCTTAGTACCCCTAAAGACACACTTGAGTGTTCCAATGTGTCAAAAGGAGTCACGGGGACTCCCTAGGGGTCCTAGTACGCCATATCATGCATTAGGACCCCTATGGAGTCCCTGTGACCCCTTTTGACACATTGGAACACTCAAGTGTGTCTTAAGGGGTCCTAAGACACCTTAAGACACACTTGAGCATTCCAATGTATGAAAAGGGGTCTTGGGGACTCCCTAGGGTTCCTAGTATGCCTTATCACATGTTAGGACCCGTAGGGACTCCCTGTGACCCCTTTTGACACATTGGAATGCTCAAGTGTGTACTCCCTTGACCCCTTTTGACACATTGGAATGCTCAAGTGTGTCTTAAGGGGTCTTAGGACCCCTTAAGACACACTTGAGCATTCCATTGTGTCAAAAGGGGTCACAGGGACTCCCTAGGGTTCAAAAGGGGTCATGGGGACTCCCTAGGGGTCCTAATGCATGATAAGGCATACTAGGACCTGTAGGGATTCCCCTAGTCCCCTTTTGACAAACTGGAATGCTCAAGTGTGTTTTAAGGGGTCTTAGGACCCTTTAAAACACACTTGAGCATTCCAATGTGTCAAAAGGGGTCTAGGGGACGCCCTAGGGGTCCTAACGCATGATAAGGCATACTAAGACCCCTAGGGAGTCCCTGTGACCCCTTTTGACACATTGGAATGCTCATATGTGTCTTAATGGGTCCTAAGGCCCCTTTTGACACATTGGAATGCTCATGTGTGTCTTAAGGGGTCCTAAGATCGCTTAAGACACACATGAGCATTTCAATGTGTCAAAAGGGTCACGGGGACTCCCTAGGGGTCCTAGTACACCTTATCACATGTTAGCACCCCTAGGTAGTCCCCGTGATCCCTTTTGACACATTGGAACATTCAAGTGTGTCTTAAGGGGTCCTAAGACCCCTTAAGACACACTTGAGTGTTCCAAAGTCTCAAAAGGGGTCACAGGGACTCCCTAGGGGTCAAAAGGGGTCATGGGGACTCCCTAGGGGACCTAACGCATGATAAGGTGTACTAGGACCCATAGGGAGTCCCCGTGAGCCCTTTTGACACATTGAAATTCTCAAGTGTGTCTTATGGGGTCCTATGACCTGTTAAGACACACTTGAGCATGGCAATGTGTCAAAATGGGTCATGGGACTCCCTAGGTGTCCTAACACATTATAAGACATACTAAGACCCCTAGGGATTCCCCATGACCCCTTTTGACACATTGGAATTCTCAAGTGTGTCTTAAGGGGTCCTAAGACCCCTTAAGACACACTTGAGTGTTCCAATGTGTCAAAAGGGGTCATGGGGACTTCCTAGAGGTCCTAACGCATGATAAGGCATATCAAGATGCCTAGGGATTCCCCATGACCCAGATGAGATGTTAGTGAATGATGTCCTACTAATACTACTCTTCCACCAGATCCAGATTTCAACCCTTTTGTGGATCTATAGGCTCAATCACAAGCCCGCAGAATTTGCCAAGAGAAAAATGTGATTGTATATCAACTGATTACAAAATGTTCAGTTGAGGATAAAATATTGTGACGATCAAGAAGAAAATTCGCTATGGAAAATCTAGTTATGAATTCTGTTAAGAATGAAACTATTAAGGAATTGCATGAATCAGAAAACATGAAAATAACCTTCTGCAACAAAGAATATTCAAGCTATAGAATTTATTAACTTTGAATTTAAACATCTTATCAGCATTCATGGAAGAGATTTCGTTAGCATCCATGGAAGAAATTTCATTAAATCTTCAAACAAAATCATCTAAAAAAATTCATTAACTTGAGGAAAAATCATTTAAGATGGACAAAAAAAAATTTGTATTACTCAAAAATGGCAAAAAAAGAAAATGAGATAAACCAAATTTATCAAATTCTTGCAAACCGCAGCTTCTCTCTGAGCACAAAATGACAATCCATGGATCAAAAATTATGGTAAAAATTAAATTCTTCGAGTAAGTTGTTCAAAAAAATGTAGAATACTGTAACACATGATGATTTATAGAGAATTTATGATGGACTATGCTGTGCAAAAGCCCGCAATCCCTCCCATATCTCAGAGTATTGATGTGGAGCAATGGCGAAAGTCTGAGACAGAGGCAGCGTCGGCATTGAAGCGGCAAGACATTCTTCATAATATCGGGGTAGTGCCATCAAAATAGAAAGGCTTTCCTCATAATGTCACATTGCCCTTGATCTCTTCTTTAAATTTATTACTACAATTAGTTCTATGGCCCCTGCATAATTTCTAGTACAACTGCTCATTTTACCAAACCCTTCCCCGCTCTCCATAATCTTCAGCTGGTTCAAAGATCCATCCAGTTGTTCTTGTTTAACCTCCCAATGACTCTGTTGAGCTACTGGATTATCAACAGGCATGGTACAATTGTTCGGTGACCAGAATCTATTTTGAGAACCTTTGCAATTTAGCGTTCTGGTTGAAAAAGCAGGGAAAGATACCATTTCACAGCCATAGGCAGTGGAAACAGAGTGATTCTCTTGCCCTCTGCTTCTATAATCCCCCTCTAGTGAACTATTCTTCAAAGCTTCCATTTTTGCATAGCTAGGGTTTTTGACGCCTGTAAAAGGCACAACTATGCCCCTGTAGGGACTCATGCTCATGCTCAGAATCATATTAAATAATATTTAAAATGTAAAATGTATATTATATAATATTTAATATATAATATTATATATAATATATAATCTAATATATAGTTTTTTGTTTTTTTTTTATCAATAAACGGCCGAAGCCTTGATTTTATCTATTTAAAATTTATCTTTTTACATTTTCCTCCATTCGTGCGGGTACTGGTAGGAAAGAACGGGGAAGAAAACATCCAGTCAGGCCCAGGACTTTTGTCCAGAAACAAATCAAGTTTAGAGTTCCTACAGGCATAGGATTACAAAGCTCCACTTGATGGAGTCGAAGAGGGCATTCCCTCTTTAGTACAGATTAATGGAGGCATACCTCCATGATAGTGAACACAAATATATTAATCTTTTATATACAATGGTCTTTTAAGAAGAACTGATGAGCATTCCCATCCTGTGCCATACATTTATTTAGATTGAGATTACATATACCTTGCTCTTATCTTTAGAGCTAATGAGCCTTCCTTTAATTTTAACTGTGCTTTTGAAAAATCTTGTTATTTTCTCTCATCCTCGCTCTTCAAGTATTTTCCTTAGCTTTGATAAGTTCTTGAGCCTCTTTTTCTTTATTTCTAGCTTTTTGGTCTGTTATGCTTTCCCTGTATACCTGCAAAATAGAAAGACACCATGCAACCTCTATTCTCCTAATTTACAGTTAATTAATCATTTTCATGATTCAATCCTCATAAAGCTAGTTCAGGTTAGGTATTGATGAAATTAAGGAATTTCAAATCTTAATCCATGAGTTAGTCTACTAAATAAAACATTACAATCTGAGTCCATTTCTATTGACAGTCATGCTATGAACATAAGAAATTTATGGGCACTTTACGAATCTTTTAATTTTTCATAACATTTTCTATTTTAAAGATTATCATTTTTGTGATTGATGAGACTTCATTGTAGGTTGGCATGCCCTTAATATATGATGATTGTTTTGACTAAATGAGATGTTAACTTCTTACATTCCCTATCTTGAAGTTTTCTATGTAAGAGGGCACTATATATATGTGTGTGTGTTTGTGCGTGTTTGTGTGTGTATTTTTGCATTTTTATACTATACTCACAAATGTATCTATACTTGTTTACCTTTAAATTCATTTACATTTATTTACATCTAATCTTGATTTCCTATTTTGAAATCATTTTTCTTCACCTTCCGAGTTCTTCTTTCAAACTCTCATGAATTTCTTCAATTTCTTGCCCGTCAGCTCCTAGGTTAGCTAACTTATCTGCATCTATATTGCCCTCCCTGTAAATGTGATTCACTGTATAATCTCCTATAACTTTAAGAGATTCCAATATTTTTTCAATAGCACTATTTAGTTTCCAGTTCGGCGTTCTACCCTGTCTTATTGCATTTATAATAATAGCTGAGTCTCCTTCAATCACAATTCTTTTAAGCCTCCATTTTTTGCACCAAGCCAGACCTAATCTTATAGCTTCTATTTCAGCTTCGTTATTTGTCTTAATTCCTATAGCTTTTGCTAACCTTCCTAATAAATTTCCTTTCGCATTATGTAAACATATCCCTATACCCGCCACCCCTAGGTTTCCCCTAGCTACCCCATCAAAGTTCAACTTAATCCATCCTTGCTCCAGTGGTTTCCATTTACAGTTCACCCTTGATAAGGATTTATTGTCAATGCTAGATCCAATCCAGGGAGGAACTTTCAAGCCATACCACTTCTTTCTCTGGTTGTTGTCTTCTAGTGATAATTCCATCATTGATTGTCCCAGCATATTTCTATTGTTTGTAATTTCTACTATATTTGCCTCTAATTTGTTCAAAAAACTCTCAATGTTCATCCTTTTATCTTGAAAAATCCTACGGTTCCTTTCCTTCCATAATTCCCAGATTAACAGAGATGGGATTATGTATCTCATTTTACTGTATAAATCCTCCTTACATGATCTTTGCCATGAAATAAAAACTTCTGTGATATCATTTTGAAGAGCAGTCTTCAAATCTAATTTCTCCAAAACCCAAAGCTAGTATTTATTGGCATACTCACAATTTAACAAAATATGATTAATCATCTCACTTTCTTTCTCACACAGGGCACACCTAGAAGGACCATGGTACCCTATTTTTTCAAACCATTCAACAGTGAGAATCCTTTTCTGTAAAGCTTCCCATGAGAATAGACTTACCTTAGGAAGACAGTTTCTATTCCAACATAGATCAATGGGAAGACTGGTGGGTGGATTATCTATCCCAGAAATAACTTTGAAACCTTCTTTCGAGTTGTATACACCACTCTTTGAGGCAGCCCATATAATTGTGTCCTCCCCAGAGCGTGGATAGAAGTTTCATTCTTGTAGAGCCTTGTTAAGTTTATTCTGGAAATCAACGGGAAGTCTGAGTTCCTCTAGAGATTTCCATGCCCAGCTGCTACCCTCACTATTATTGATTTGTGAAAAATAGTCTTTAACCCACTCTCCCTTACTTTGTTTGATTAGTTCAATTAGCTGATCATTCCCAAGAATTTCACGTAGGGCCGATTTTCCACCCCATGAGTCATCCCAGAAAAGAGCCTTATCCCCACTTTTCATGTCCCAAGAAAGGGACTCTAATACTATATCTTTACATTCTTTTATGAAGTTCCATATCCGTGAGCCCGTCAGATAATTATCAGAATGACAAACACTTTCCTCCTCTTCTCCTAGTAAGTATTTATATCTTAGTATTTTAACCCATTTTTCCTTTGGGTTTTTAATCATTCTCCATACTAATTTTGCCCCCAAGGCCTTGTTTTGAAGCGTAAGGTCTTTTATTCCCAAACCTCCTTCTTTTGGCTTACAAATCTTATTCCAAGCAATTAAAGCTAGTTTAGATTTCTCCTCCGACCCTTGCCAGAAAAATCTCCTTAACTTTCGAGCAATCTCCTTATTAATACCTGCCGGGATTCTCATGCTCATCATCTGATAAATAGGAACTGCAGAGAGGACTGACCTAATCATAACAGCCCTTCCCACATTTGATAACCATTTACCTTTCCATTGATCTAGTTTCTTGGAGATATTTTGAATTGTGCTTTCCCATAAGTGATTTGATTTGACCCCCTTATCCAGAGGTAAACCTAAATATTTACATGGGAAGAAACCTTCTTTGAAGTCTAGAATATGTTTAATCTCATTCTTTCATCTCTCTTCAGTATTGATAAAAAAAAAATTCTGATTTTCCCTCATTTATACATTGTCTAGAAGCGTTAGCATAAGTTTTTAAAATTTCTTTGAAAACTTGAGCTTCTTCTAAATGCACTTTTCCAAAAAGGAGATTATCATCGACATATTGTTGATGAGTAGTAGTTTCGACTCCTGAAGTAATCTTGATTCCTTTAACCTTATCCTCTTCCTGAAGTTTCTTGATACCTCTCCCTAAAGCTTCTGCCATAATAATGTACAAAAAAGGAGATAACGGATCTCCCTGCCTCAAACCTTGAGAACAGCTGAAAAAGCCTTCAGGAGACCCATTCACCATAATTGAGAAGTGAGGGGTGGAGATGCATTCAAAAATCATATTGATCCATTGTTTTGAGAATCCAAAAGCTTCCATACATTTACACAAAAATCTCCAATCCACTTTATCATACGCCTTACTAATGTCTAACTTAATCAACATACTCAGATCCTTATTATTTGTTACTGAATGTATAGCCTCATGAGCAATAATCACTCCATCCAAAATTGACCTATTAGGGACAAATCCTGTTTGTTCTTCGGATATAATCAATGGAAGAATTTGTTTCATTCTGCCTACGAGAGCTTTTGAGAAGATTTTATACAAAGTGTTGCACAGGGAGATAGGTCTGAACTGATTAAATTTCTCTGCATTGACCTTTTTGGGAATCAGAGCAATGAATGTGTTATTTATCTCTTTAAGAATATGTCCTGAGTTTCTCATTCCCTCTAGAGCATCAGTAATTTTCTTGCCCATAAATGACCAACACTTTTGAAAGAAAAAAGTTGGGAATCCATCAGGACCAGGGGATTTATCCGAGTTCATTTCCTTTAAAACCTCGAGTATTTCATCTTCTGTAAATGCAGCATTTAGGAGGTTATTTTGATGTGAAGTTATTATACGAGGGATGTTTCTTAATAGCTTGGTCTGGTCCAACAAATCCACACTCCATAAGTTATTCAGAGATTTTTCAAAGAAAGAGACTGCTAAATCTGCAATTTCTTCGGGATCCTCTATTGTATTACCATTGCTATCTTTGATTTTGGAAATCTTATTTATATTCCTTCTAGCTTTGATGCTATTGTGACAAAATTTGGTGTTTTAGTCCCCTTCCCTGAGCCATGTTTCTCTCGTTCTTTGCCCCCAGAAGGTGCTAATTTGTGAAAGAGAATCATAGTATTTACATAATAGTTCTTGCTCTTTGTTATCATCTGAAGTCTGTTTACCTTCTTCAGTAATCTCCTTATTCTCATTTTCTAGCTCTTTTTCTATAAGATCTCTTTTCACAAATATATCCCCAATAGTGTTCTTACTCCGTTGAGACAGATTTCTTTTTATTAATTTTAGTTTCCTTATGACTTTATATATCTTGGAGCCTTCAAATCTTGTCTCTGTCCACCATTTTTTAATTAGATCCAAACATTCCTCATTAAGTAACCACATTTTTTCAAATCTAAATGGGATCTTTTTATTTCTGATTGGTTCCGAAATTACTAGTTCTATAGGAAAGTGGTCGGAACCGGCAATAGGTAGTACCTCATTAGTAAGATCAAAGTCAAAATTTCTCAATTCCCCAATAAAGAAGAACCTGTCCAATTTTTCTACTATTAACTCTATGTCTTTTCATTTGTTAGTCCAGGTGTATTTCCCTCTGTTTGATTCAATTTTCGAAGCCCCTATACTATTTATCCATTCCTAAAATTCTAAAGTAGTTTTTGATATGTGTTTTGTCCCACCCAGTTTATCTCCCAAGGATAGGATAGCATTAAAATCTCCTCCTAGTATAAATGTATCATTTGGGAAGCTTTCAATACAATCCTTAACCTCCTGCCATACAATTATCTTTTCATGTAAGAATTTTGGAGTGTACATGTTTATTAGATTAAATTTTAAATCTGATTTTAAACTTTTGATTTGACCTCCCATCCAATTTTTATGTTTTTCATGAATATTGAAAACTATTTCTCTTAGATCCCAAATAAAAGCAATCCCACCCGAAGCACCTTCTGCCTCGCAACCTATAAATTCTCTAATCCCTATACTCTTTTTTAAATTCTCATATCCTTCATTAGAAAGTTTAGTTTCTTGTATCATAGCCATATTTGGTTTAATTTTCGCTAATTGCCTTATTACAAGGCTTCATTTGTTAGGGGCATTTAAATCCCTAACATTCCAACTAATGATCTTTATGAGGACTTGGGAAGGATCTTCCCCTTCCTAGAGTATAGAATATCGGTAATTTTAACCTGACCTAGCGCCATTCCTTCCTTAGCTCTTAGTTCAGCAAGAGATTTTCTACCTCTTGGTTTGACTAGTTTCCCCGTATCAGCTTCTAACTTGCCCTTAATAGATTTTCCTAAACCTAAAGTTTTTGTATTGTTCCTAATGATGTTCTCTTTATTTTCCTCACAGAGTTCCTCTTTCGATAGCGAGCCTAATACTCCTGTTATTATATCATTACTCCTAGAATCTTCCAGAATAGAGGCAGGGTCTAATCCTAAAAAGTCTAGCAGTGATCCTTGGTCAATGGTCTCCACTAAGGGGAACTTTTCCATTTCTTCTTTTTGCATTTCTTTTAACTAATGGAAAGATTCAAAATGGATGAGTTCTGAGTTTTTATCAATATTAGGAATATCTGCAATCTCTATTTGGGTTCCTACATTAACATTTATAGTTCTTAACTCCACTTCGGATTTCCTCCCCCTCTTCTTTTTAATTCTATTGATATTAGGGGTGCTCAGACTTCCTCTTTTCATTGCTGTTCCTAACTGCCTATCTTGGTTGGTGATGCCAAAGAGGCCTTCTATGGAGTCTTTAACGAATGAGAGATTGCCATTGGGTTTGATTCCATCAATGGTTGTCGCCATTCCTAATTGTCTATCTTCATTGTTGATACCTTCTAGGCAAATTCTGATCTCTTCCTCATTCTGATTCCTTGTATTATTATTTATTTCTTCTTTCCTACCATACAAGGGATCTTCTCTTTCATTAATATCCCTTTCCATGTCTCCTATCTCATCTAGATTTGGAAAGCATTCTATTTCCATGTCTTCTTCTCCATTTTCCTGAGTATTATCTGATGCCAACATCTCTATAATACTTTTAATTAGCAAACTTTTTTGGTGCTCAAGTTCCTCTTTGTCACATATTTTGTCTATAAGGGTGTCCATTAACTCATTGGTGATCTCAATTATTTATTTTTCTATTTTTTGGTTCTCCTTAAGAAGTGATCATTCTTTATCTTCTAGACTGTTGGAGATTCTATTCAGGCTATAAGAGGTAATTTTAGTGTTAATTTCTTGCTTGAAACTCTGAGTACTAAGGTTATTCTCATGTTCTATGGATAAAGGTAGGGGAGATTTGACCTCAACATTTAAGGTCTTATTTATTGATATTTCCTTTTCTAGAGCAAAAGGGGGTTGACACTCAGAGTCTGAAGGTTGTGTGGAGATGCCGATCGGATTAGTTTTCTTAGGAGAAGTCATAGTGAAACCTCCTTTTTCTAGGTTAAAGCTCTCCTTCAATTCTGATGTCTTCTAAATATGAGTGTCCATTTTTCCTAAATTATTGGTTTCTAGATCATTTGTTTGTCTTTCTACAAAATCTTCTAGAATAATGGGGTTAATAATAATAGAGTTAGAATTAAAGCATACTCTAATGGGATGTATCCATTTTTTATGATAGTTGATCTTTACTCTAATGATTTTTTCATACTAGTTATTATCATTATCAATAATGCTTAGAAAGTCACCAATTTGTTTTCCTATTAATTTGACAGTTTCTACATCAGATAATTCTATAGGCAGATTTTTAAGAACTATAGCTTTTTCTACAAGAAAGTCCTTAAGTTTTATTGGGTTGAGCAGGGGAACCCAGTCAAAAATATAAAAATCAGAGTCTTTATACTTAGCTAACCCTTCATTTCTAATTTTACTTTTAATATTTTTATCTTTACAATTAATGAAAATAAAATTTTCTAATAAGATAGATATACTTACCTCATTCGAGAGTTGAGATTTCAACTAGGCTATCAGATCTGTGGTAGAAGTTCCTACTCCAGACCATCGGCAATTCAGCCCTGTATCTGCAAAAGAATTTTGTCTCTATTCTATGCATTTTCCATCTAGATCTATTCTAATCATGTTAGGATTCTAAAAGAAATTACCTATTCTTTTATCATTGTTACTCTCCATAGTTTTTTTACACTTATTAGGGGGCATGCATACCTGTATGTTTTGTTCCTGAAACTTCCTTAATACATTGTTACTTGTTAAACCTTTTAGATTCTTTCTGTGTGTTTGATCCTTTTGTGGGTAGATCTCTGAGACATTGGTATGGAACTTATTCTATCCTACCTTATGGCCTTTCTGGGGGGGTGAATATCTCCCATTATCTTCCTCTTTAAGCAAATCAAATGGGTTATTCAGAGATAGATTAAAAGGACTGTGAGACAGCTGATACCTGTTAACCTTTTTCCTATTTTTAACCGTCTACCAAGTGGATTCATTCTTCATCATGCAAACGGGAGGTGCTTGAGTAGGTAAGATCCTGCCTTCCCCCTTAGCAGATAGGGGTTCATTGGTTTTACAATTTAAATTGTACTCAGGTCTTCCCACCTAAGCAGCCCCGATGCTTATGCCCGATTTTGCATATTTAGTCTTGGAATAGATATTTATTTGTCTGTCCAATGCCTTGACTGAGAAGACTCTTAGCTTACCATTCCCTGTTTGCTTAGGGATTAAATTGTTTATTCTAAGTGCATAACCAGGATTCTCCTCCCTAGCAATTTCCTTAAGTTTTTATTTCTGGGAATCCTTCTCTTGCTTATCTGGTAGTGAAGATTTAGAGGAACCCTTAATCAGAGTAGAGACATCAATGAAAGGATAAGGTTTTGCTTGAGTGAAGACCACGTGTAATTCCAAATCTGTATTTTCTTCAGCTAATTTCTTCTATTTTGGTATGAAATCTTTCAAATGCTCATATGAAGGGTGATGCTGTACTGGTTTACGACAATTTTTTTTCTTGTGGCCATAGAGCCAACAATTAAAACAATAACTTGAAAAAACCTCTTCTTTGTCTTGCTTCTTTGCAGCACCTGTAGCCATATTGGGCCTTTCTGCTCTAGGGTTATCCTTACTGTATACGGCTAAATCTTTCTTTGCATCTCGATTCACATGGAAAAGACCAACATTTATCTAACTTCTTTGTAAGGTGGATTTCCTTTTTGAATGAAAAGTTTGCATTTCGCTGATTGTGTAATGTCCCATGCCAGAATAGGATGAATTTATCTCTGTTTGTTAACTGGGAATTTTGTCAAATAGTTGTCCTAGAATGAACAACTATTGATGCCTCTTTCACTGGTCCGAATTGCTCCCTTTGGATTGCTAGCTGAAACTAAAAGAAAGGGCTTGGCTCCTCCTATTCAAACTGATAAATTTTGCCAATATGTCCTCTTTGTATCGGCAGGCCTGGGATCAAATCTGAAGCTTCTCTTCTTTGTCAAACTGAGATCTCTTGTTAAAATTCATGGCTTTTTTTATATCAAATGGCAGCCTCCTCTCTGTCAAAATCTGTGTCTTCCTTCCACAATTCGTAGCCCTCTAGATAAAATTTCACACCCTTCTTTATAGCAGATCCCTGCTCCTTAATATCAAATTCGAATCTCTTCCAAATAATTTTCGGTGCTCCTCAAAATCGTGGGTCTGTTGTTCCAAATTTGGATCTCTGCTGATGCCCTAGATGTCATGACTGCTCCTCTGCTAGTCTTAATCACTGGTTTCGATGCTTGAGAATAGTACTTGTCTTTTGTGAATTGTTCCTCTAGATCAGCTCTGAATATGCCTTCTTCTAAGTGTACTTCAACCCAACAATTTACACTTCTCAAGTCTATGATATATTGCACTCCAAATATGTCTTGAGTCGATAGTTAAACATGCCCAAAATTGTCCTTGAAAGGCTGCTCCAATTCATCTTTTGATCAGCATGAAATGACCTTTAGGTCTGATATATTTTAACTGAGTTCGCCTACCTAGGGCTACCTCAAATTTCACTCACCTAGGGCTGCCTCAAATTCACACTTAAATGTCTGCTATGAGCTGACTTTATTCGCTCTTAAGGTCTTCTCCAGTCTACCTTTATTCACTCCCAATTTTCTTGAATTCGCTGCCTTGAAGTTTGGTAGAATTCGTTCCTCAAGGTCTGCTATAGGGCATATAGAAACTTGTTATTATCTAATATATAGTTTTTGATATTAATATAAAATTAAATAATATTTAATGTAACATGTATATTACATAATATTTAATATATATAATATATAATCTAATATATATTTTTTAATAAATTAATATATATTAAATAATATTTAATGTAAAATATATATTATATAACATTTAATATATAATTGATATTATATAATATTTAATATATCTAATATATATCTAATATATAACTAATACATAGTTTATGAAGGATGGAGAAATGGGAGGGAGAAAGTGGAGGCAAATTTAAAATTCAAAATTTTGTCATCATATTCGGGTACCTGATTAGGCTCGGTATTGCCTTGTGCACCAAACCTAAATGGTCAACTATTCGAATGTCTCAAATACATGTTTTTCACCTCTTTCTCTGAGTTCCAGACTTTGACAATGTAGTTGATGACTTTTTTTTCACCCGAATTTGATAAAACGAAAAGGGTATCTTAAGGAGATTATCAGCTTTCTATCGATATAATTGCTGTCAAATTTTGAATTCGGTAAGTAATTATTAGTTATTTTCTAACTGAACTACCTCTAAAGTGCTGATTTATATACTGATTGAAAAATGACTATAACTTTCAAACGGTATAACTTTTTTTAAATCCGAAGAATGTGTCACATTCTATGCTTCACCTACTATAAGAATTTTTTTTTTTTTTGAATTTTGTAAAGTTTTGAATGAGTTAAGGTGGTCAAACACGGGAGTTTTTTTTATTCTGAAAATGTTGTAGCAAAAAATTCATAATTAATTATTTTTTTGGAATAAAATTACAAAAAAATATGCATCACATCCGGCCATGAGTCTACTACTTATATATTAAGGTGGTCAGACATACACCTACTTATTTTTTTCCTGAAATTTCTGTACTGCTGCATTGAAATCTATACTTTTTACCAATCATACTACCTTTTTCTCAAAAAAGGCCTAGTAGTTTAGAAACTGCATTCAATTTTCTACAGATTCTATTCTTACAACTTTTTGATATTAGGTTCATAGCTAGTTGAAATTTTCACATCAAGTTGACTAACCCTGATTTGCTGATTTTTCATTGCCACTTAAGGGCATAGTTTGGCCCCTCATGATCTTGCACATACCCTTGTACATGATGCATGTAGTAAACTTTTGTATTTAATCACTTTATGTAGATGCTCCCCCTCTGCATCTCTAAAATAAGTTTTAATGATTCTTTTTTTGTTGATTTGGTTGTAGATCGAGTAGAACACACTACATAATAGCTTTTTGGTGGACTGACTTTGGAGGTATAAAGTGCCTATATTCCCTCATGTGCTCATTCCTTATTTATGGAATTTGATAGTATGGCTTCTTGTGTGAGTCCCAATAAATTCAAATCCTCATTAACCAACTATAATTGCATTATTCCCTTGTAGGGATGGGCAAGCGGAAAGATTATCCGACACAGCTAAAGGGTGGGGAAAAATCTACCAAGCATAACCCTGTCAATACATGTTTAGAAAAATCACAGTCTGATATCCAGGGAAAGTGTGCAATGTCAACCAACTCATTCAGTCAGAGGGAAGGACCTTCTTCAATGGAAGCACTATTGCTGGGAGTAACTGATGTTGCTGGTGTGGCCAAGAGTGGGAAAAATGCAGCCACAGATGATCCCTTGTCGACTAATATGTCGAAGAGTTTAGTATAGAAATTAACTGAAAGTCATATTTTGCTTCAGTGCAATCATATTACTGTGATATCGTAGAAGTTGGAGGCTTTTGAAGTAGAGAGAAAATGTCTTTTGTTGCAAAATTCAGAATTGTGAAAGAAAAATAGTGAGCTGGAGAGGTTGTTTGTAGAGTTGAGGGAGAAGAATGTGAAGCAGGGGCAGGAATTTCTTAAATAGCAGTTAATTAGTAGCGGTGTGGAGGAAGCCCTTGTTGCTAACAAGAAGATGTTATCTGACTCAACTGAAAAGTATGATGCGATGCTAAGTGTTTGAAGACGTCACGCAGATGTCTGGAAGGTGAAATTCATGGAGGTGGCTGGATTGACTCATGATAGTCTCTAAGAACCTGTTCCGTTCCTATCAAATCACCATGGATGTGGATGCCTGTCAAAATGGGGATAGTTCTATTTATGTAATACAACACGTTTATGATAGGTTGCATGCTATTCATTTTACTGACAAGGCCCAGTTGTTGCCACTTGTACTGAGAAATGCAATAGCAAGTGATGGCAAATACGTGGAATTTGAAATTTATGTATATGTAAATAAGGGATACCATGGCTAATTATAGTCATCATTTGTCTTCCCTGAACATTGATTCATAATACATAAAATAGATAATTATTGGTAATGAAAAATTTGCACCTCTTGCCATGTCTTTTATGTCCATGGATTGGACATGCACTTTTCAATTGTATTCTTTGGTGATTGGTCTTAAACTTAAGAAAGGTGTTTATTATATGTAAAATATTGGAAATATTTTGTATCATTCTAAGTAACCATATGCAGTAGGCACACACTTCTCTCTGGCTATCCTCTCGAAGGAATGCACCACCGTAAAAATAAAAAATGCAGTGAATTTTTAAAAAAAATTTAGGATTTGTTCTTGTTAATTTGCTCATTCTGGATCGAAAACAACCAGTAATTTTTGAAAAAAAAATAGGATATTTACAGATTTGGGAAAAAAAAATATTTTAGTAGTGGTGCATTCCTTCGGGAGGATAGTCGCCACCCTTCTCTCTATGCTACGTGCATTTTTTCATGTTTTCACTTGAAAGAATTGCATTGGCTTTGCAAGTGATGGCAAATATGTCGACTTCGAATTTTACATATACATAAATAAGGAACAACATGGCAAATTACAGTAATGATGTTGTATACATAAAATTGACAATTATTGTTAGTGATCAATTTGCACCTCCCGCCATGTCTTTTATGTCCATGCATCGCATGTATACTTCTCAACTGCATTCTTTGCCGATTTATCTTACACTTAAAAAAGGTTTAAATAAAATTAACCGATTTGGATCATTTTTTTCAATCTTCTCAGTAACCATATGCTGTGAAGTTGGTCACAGTTACCTAACCTTATTTACAAGGACAAAAGATTTCTACACAGCCATCATGTTTTTAAGATCAACGTGAGGATTAAATATACGACAGATGAAATGTTAAGTGCATAGGAGCGGATAGGGAAACTGTTGTGTGTTTTTGACACTCTCTAAAAATTTGAATGAATGCACCACCATGCACATTTGAAATGTCTGAAAACATAGTAGACTTGTCATAGCAAACATGTCAAAAACACAGAACACTTGTCTCAGCGCACATGCGCACTTACATTAGGGCATTAAAATGTAACCGCGCAACCTCTATCCATTGATATGTGCAAGTGGGACCAAACAAAAACTGGACATGGTTACATATGATGCCATCTATGCTCCCCAATGAATGCACCCCCGTGCAGATTTGAAAAATCTAAAAACATAGCAGACTTTGGGACTTTTACGAATGTCAGCGATAGTTATATTTACAGTAATGCGGACATGTCAAAAACATAGAACACTTGTTATGACATACATGTGCACTTACATCAGGGCATTATAAATGTAATCGCACAACCTCAATCCATCGATACGTGCAAGCAGGACCAAACAAATAATGGTTACATATGACACCATCTATACTCTCGAATGAATGCACCGCCGTGTAGATTTGAAAAATCTAAAAACACAACAGATTTTTATGAATGTCAGTGAAAGTTACATTTATAGTAATGCAGACATGTTGAAAACATAGAACACTTGTCATAGTGCACATGTGCACTTACATTAGGGCATTAAAATGTAATCATGCAACCTCTATCCATCAATATGCACAAGCGGGACCAAACAAGTAATGGTTACATATGATGCCATCTATGCTCCTTAATGAATGCACCCCTGTGCAGATTTGTAAAATCTGAAAACATAGCACACTTTTACGAATGTCAGCAATAGTTATATTTACAGTAATGTGATCATGTCAAAAACATAGAACACTTGTCACGGTGCACGTGCAAACTTACATTAGGGAATTATAAATATAATTGCACAACCTCTATCCATTGATATGCACAAGAGGGACCAAACAAATAATGGTTACATATGATGCCATCTATGCTCCTGAATGAATGCACATCATGCAGATTTGAAAAATCTGAATACACAATAGATTTTAATGAATGTGAGCCACAATTACATTTATAGTAATTTGACATGTCGAAAACATAGAACATTTGTGACAGCACACATGCGCACTTACATTAGGGCATTATAGTTTCGTATTCAAAGACTTACGTCACATTTAAGCAAGGACTAACGTTAAGTAGTTAAAGTTGCTAGAGTTCAGGCATTTGAAAGCAATCTTTTTGTTTTGCTGAAGAACGGGAGATGGAAAAGTTTGAGTGTTTTTTGGTAAGACCTGGATGGTAAACACAGAACAATTTCAGATTCAAACATCTACAAAAACTAAGAAGCCCACAACAGGGGGAACATGTGTGTTGTATGTAAATAAATTTTGTTAAAAAAAGCATTTATATTTATTTTTATTTGTCTAATTTGTTTTGTGATAGAGTTGGTCCTTACAGTATTTTGTCTTAATAGTTTTAAAAATATGATTTATTCATGTGACATTACTATAGCATTATTGTTACAGGAGTTAATGGATTTGGGTTTTGATTGTGTTGGGTTGTAGATTCAGTAGGAGCACCAAAAATTGTAGTTTTAGGTTTGGGTGTCCATGGAAAAAGTAAACCAGTCTATCCATGAATATGTAGGGTATGGTTGCTCCTTCAATGAGCACGCAAAAACACACAATGAAATGGCAAAATGTTCAAAAATACAAAGTGGTTTCCATATTTAGTCAGGCATAGAATAAAGAAAAGTGATTGGAACAGTGAAAATGGAGATTAGTGCGCAGCCCTGTGCACTAACCCTAAACCCTTTCGTGCACTAAATCTTCCTGGGATAAGCTAATTTACATCAATAGTGAAACCGGTGGATGTTTTTGATGGTGCTGTTAGATATAGATGTAGCGATGATGGAAAACTATTAGATAAAGATGTAGAGATGATGGAAAACTCTGGTACATTCACAAATCTCTTACTGGAGAAAGGACAGTAATGTTACGCCGATAGAAGATATAAGGTATGACAGCCCAGAACAATATGTCATTGAGCAGTTAAAAAGGAAGGTGGTTGCCATTGCTCATAGAAATAATATTTCCTATTAAAGCGTATAATGTTTTCTATCACGTGCAACAAATGCCAAGAAATGCCATAAATGGTCTTTATACAAATGAGAAAGAACAATAGATACAAGATTTGCCAATGTTAGATTATGGTTTGAGGAAGCCTAATTATATTTGTTTATCATTGTTAATTTCAAAAATAGTCATCGAAAGGACGGGATCCTTTGTAAGTCCTATTCAATCAGTATTATTAGTTGTAAGTGTTTAATATTTTGAATTAATACAACATACCAGTTCCTTTATTAGAAAATAAGTTGTCTGTTATACTAACATTACCTTAACTGTCAATACAGCTTTACATTTACTATTGTTTTACACTTGAATTGAAGGTGATATATTTTAGAGGATGTGCTAGCTACCGTTATTTTTTCAAAAATAGTCATCGAAAGGACATGATCCTTTGTAAGTCCTATTCAATCAGTATTATTAGTTGTAAGCATTTAATAGTTTGAATTAATACAACATACCAGTTCCTTTATCAGCCAATAAGTTATCTGTTATACTAACCTTACCTTAATTGTCAATACAGCTTTACATTTACCTTTGTTTTACACTTGAATTCAAGGTGATATATTTTAGAGGATGTGCTAGCTACCATTATTTTTGTATTCAAATATTTATATATCTGAGTTATATAGATGCATTTTACGGATTATTGAAAAATGTATTTAAATGTTATGGATAGGGAATAAAGTAAGGACTACCATAAAGTAAGCCATGCTTATATATTTTTGTTTTTTTACATTACAAACATATTACTAATAATTTTATGCTTCAATTTTGTAGGAGATTGCTATTAGTAAGGGAGATGGACAACAGCACAATAGAACATCTCCGTTAGCTTCCCGATGAGTTGCAGCGGCAAATTCTTTTTTCCACGACAATAGATTCCTGGTGGTTCGATTGGGCTATTGAGTATTCTATCTATTCTCTACACCCTCACAGTGTAGAGATCACCATGGACATATGGTCTTTTTATTACAATGCTCTTGAGAGTGACGACCAAACGGCCTTGATCAACAATATCATGACACTATGGCCATCGGGGAGAAGAATAATAGTCATGGACTGTACGTATGAGGTGACATCATGGGGGTCGCAGCTGGTAGATGTAGTTCTCGAACAGGCCATCAAATTTGCAACTCAAGGCATTCCAGCATCAAGAGTGGTGTTGGATTACAGCACACTATTTAGGCCAAGTCACAGGGCACCCAGACGACGATGTCATTGAATGGGGACCACAGTCAGGGGTGTTTGCAGGTTGCTCGAGTGACTTAAAAAATTAAGCTTACTTGCTATTTTTACACATGCCCATACATTTGCCATACATTTTGGGGACCTTCATGTGTGACGTATACTATTAAGCTACTTTCCTATTTGATACCTTTTTTATGCTTCTTAAAAATTTCATTTTTTCATGATAGATGTAATTTGTTTTCAATATTGGATATGTTGGTTTAGTTTGGAGATTATAAATGTATGCTTCTAACATAAATTAAAATTATATTTATGGATGACATTTCTGACTTATGGATTTGGAATATAGCTATAAATCATATTCTGATATTTGGAGTGGTTTTATCAGTTTTAGGAAACTAGTGCCATAGGTGTATTATAGACAATTCATTTGAAAGGCTTAAAAGAATAGTTGAAAATTTGGTCAATGGTCGTTAGGGTCTTATTACAGCATCAAATAACACCAAAAACATATTGAAAATGCAAAAACCATTAGAAGATATAATTACATTCTATATGATCCGTAGGTGTTCCTACACAAGCTTTTGAACTTGTTTGGTTGTTTAAAACTTCTAATTTCAACAAAAAATGTGTTAGATTTCTAACACATTAACTTGGGTGATATGTTATTAGAATTTTGAGAAGATTTTATTGCAAATTTTGTGACTTCAGGCGATTGGATATGTTATTAAAACTGGTTAGTATTCTATGAAGATTTTATCCCTATTGTTGTTTGCTTGGAGTTTTTTTTAAAGAAGTGTGAATTTCTTTCTGTTACCTCTCTTAATTTCCTGTATTATCATCAAAACCTGTGAATTCTTAAAATGGCACATAGAAGAGAATTAAGGGGAAAAATTAAATATCAGGAGAGGGGTGTGCATGAAGACCTCTTGCAACAGTTTGATCATTCAACTAATGACACAGTCAAGGCAAAGGGTTTAACACCAAAAGAGGCTAGGGTTAGAATTGTAGATTCCCTGTATGACAAAGGGAATTATATGAGAGATACCAAACTTGGGATCTCTGGTTTAGAATTGTTCAGAGTAGGGTTTGGTCAAAGACATGCTTTTGCTCCCATGAGTAATGTATGGCAATTTGACCTAGGTAAACTCCTTGTGCCAAACATGTTCATGGATGCACACATTATGATCCAAGTAGCACATAAATATGATCAAGTCACTAGGGTTGTAAGGGATATAAGTCGAAACTCTTTAATCAGTATTTCAGCCGAGGAGATTAGAAAGGTTTTTGGGTTAGGTGAACCAACTATTGACCTGGAAAGAATAGATTTGGATGAGTTAAAAAAAATTATATGATGCTCAGATAGATTATCTCAGAAGGGGTCCTTTGAAGGAATTATACAATAAGATTGGGGTTCTGATTACAGTAGGGCCAAACACACAAGAACCTTTCCAAGTAGACTACTTTAACCCTAAGGAAAAAGTTGTGTACTGGTCATTATGCTAGATATTTGGAGAAGATGTTTAGGAGAGGATGCCAGTACACTTCATGTATATGATGGTTCAAATCTTGCACCCTTTCTTGGTTGTTACTTTTGACTTTGCCCCTTTCTTAGCTGAATTGATTCATGAGGGATTAATGGGAATCCTAAATAAGAAAGTATAGAAACCCTTTTGCTAGTATTCCCTATTAATGTATGTGTTTATGTACAGAGGTGAAAATTACTATGAAAAAGAGATGGATTTGATGAGGTAGAAGGATGGTGAACAAATGCCTGTACAGTTATGGAATGTCAACATGACTTGGGATAGAGTTGAGAACAGTTTTGTCAATTTTGATTGTTTTGCATCAAGGCTGAGGCCCTTGTTATTTCTAAAATCCTTGAATTTCAAAGGCCTTGTCAGAAATCCTTAGAAGAGGACTAGATGTGTTTCTATGGATCATATTTTTAAGTTTCTTAAAGATATTATCAGGAACATTCGTCACCTATTGGAACAGGAGATCAGGAAAGAAAAATGGTTGGTGTATAGAAAGACATTAGATTTTGTGCATAATTTTGTCAGGGATTATGATCCCTTAAAATATTTCAACCCTTTTGAGAATAAAATAGAAACCCTTATGAGCCATTTTGAGGGTATTATACAGAGCCTAAATGAAAAAAAAGAACAAGTCAGGAAATCTGAACTAGATAAAGGGCTAGATTTGTGTTGAGTAAGCCTGCATTTGTGAAGATGTTGCCCCCAAGTAGATATATGGTGCAGAAGAAGACCAGATATAGTGTGGTTATACCTGGACCATGCAGCCAAGACAAGGCCAAAACAACAGAGGACATCCCTTCCACCTCAAAGGAAGCTAGAATGGAGGATGGAATAGAGGAAATGAAATCAAATGACTGGTTTTGATTATATGTTTCTGACTGTAATGATTTCAATCATTCCTTATGAACTAAAGATACATCTACATAGGCCAGTGCCTTATCCATTGGGAAAATAACACTAGAAAATAGAGCAAATACAAGGATCCTTGAAGAACTTAGCTCATGAACATAAATATAAATACATACACATAAGTCTCTGATAGACTTATAAATTCACATATTTGACATGAAGGAGAGGTAAAGACCTGAGATTTATATTAAGTATAACCTTTGATCATTTGTATACAATATACACTGAATTGCAAGCTAGGAAATAATAGTATCAACCTGTGCTTCTTCTCTATTACTTGACAAGAAATGATACAAAATATTACAACCCTCAACTGAGGGTTTGGGTTTTCAAAATTTCTATATTCTCAACACCTCAAACTCTCAATGGCTGATATGATCTGGAAAATCCTTTTATATAAAAGGAAATGCAACAAGCTATCGATCATATTAGGGTTCACAAAACTTTACCCTAAAAATTTACAAAAACCTTGCTAGGTTTACAATAAAAACCTCGATCAAATGTCAGCTTGAGGAATGTACTAGTACCTCCACCTATTAAATACATCTTCACTTGGGAAAACAAATTTAAGAATTTCAGCCTTTCTACTGGAGAATTGTTCCCACTTGTTCTCCATCTGAGTGATCTTGTGCTGAATAAAGTCAAACTTGGACTTGGAAGATATTAATGTTTCAATAGTGTGTATGAAGAACAAAGTATTTTCTAAAGTTAAAATGCTAGTCATCCTAGCAGAAAAATCATCATCCATCTATCCTCTCCATTTGACTAACTCCTTAAGCTCACCATTTTTCTTGAAAACTCCTGGAATTAGGTCACAACAAGGGAGTGTCAATTCTTTCTTTAGCAGATTGGATTTCCTTTCAAAATCATCCAAAATTATACTATATTCTACAAGCCTCTTTACAAACTGATGCACTGGCTTGATCAATGGATCAGAATCAACTTGGCCCTTAGATAGGCAATAAAATAATCTCACATTTGGGGATCTTTCAACCCACTTATTCAAAATTGGACCCAACTCCTCTTTATGTTTACTCAAAGATATGAGCAATATTTTCAATCTCCTAGCATGATCAAACAAAATTGTAGGATTCAGATTAGTAGAAAACTGCATCATAGCTTCTATAAATTTCTCCTCATATTTTTGGTCCAAGAGGCATTTAGCCTTCATGTGTTCATCTCTTTGTTTATTTAGCTCTGCAATGCAGGTCCTCAAATTATTTATCTCCTCAAGCAACTATTGCATTTCCCAACTAATCCTTGCATCTATCTTTGCTTTTGGGAGAGGAGATGGTGGGAATTCAATAATAGGACTAGAAGAAGAGGCCACTGCAAGCTTATCAGTCAGCATCAACTAAGGTGATCTATGATCCAGTGGTCCTGACAATTGTGCAATCAGCTTGTCCTTCTGGATCAAATCTATCTTCAAATCATTGTAAGATTTAAGGATAGTCTCAAATTTTATCCTTAACTCCTTTTTTCTTGTGCATCCTTTTCTACTACCTTTACATTGAATCTAGCTATTTCCAAAATAATGTTTGAGGCTTCCACACCTAAAGTCTCACCAACCCTTTGTACTAGCAAGTTTCCATCATATTCTAAAGAAAGAACCTCTCTTTTCCCTTTATTCTTCTTCCTCTTAAGGGATCACATGACCAAAGCTGCATGGTCATCAGAGAAAGCCACACCCCTAGTGGCCTGCTCTACCTATTATGCAGTAGATAGGGTCTTCACTTTACTTTTTTTGACCGAGTCAAAAACAATTACATCTACAATATCCCACTCAGGGAGAATTAAGACTCCTATAGTATGGATCATGGCTCTTCCTTCCTCTGGGGTTATCTTCTCAAATTTCTTCATCATTTCCCCCTTTGTCTCATTCTCAATTACAGTCATATCCCTATCAGGGAATTCTTCTTTCCTTTTCTAAAAAATTTCCTTATACTGATTTATTTTCATCCTCCACAAGAACTGAAGAAATGCCCTAGTCTTCACAAACTTATCATCTGAAATAAAAGAGTCATTGGCCTACTTCAAAATTGGGTCGATTTGTTTACCCTCAAACTTTGCCACCGTGAGATCCATCTCTATTCCTTTGGGTGCCTCTGGCATTCCCTCCTGTATCTCATCATTAGACACAAAAATATTTCCCTTGTTACTTAACTGCAATAGTTGTTGAGCAACTCCATGTTCATCCAATTCTAAGGGGGATTAGGAAGGAGAGTATATATCCTACTCTGGTTGAGACTCCTCCTATTTTTTCCTCTTTGAGGAAGGCTCCTCTACTATTGGGTCACTCATAGGTCTCTTCCCCCTAGAAGTAGATGGGAGACTCTCATCTTTATGTTGAGTTGGTAGAAGGACACTATACCCTGTCGGCTTAATTGCATAAGTTCCCCTTGGGGTCAACTTTGTGTACCCTGGCTGACTCAAAATCCTCCAAGCTCTCCCAGGATCTGCTCTACTTACTGCAACCCTCTTTTCATTTGCTGCTTGCATAATTCCCTCAAAATTTTTCATGAGGGTATCCACCTTCTTTTCCCATGGTTGAAAAGCCTTTAGTGGGTCGTACTCCTTATCAAAGTTTCTCATAAAATCTACAGTCTTTTTGTAGATTACCCATTTTTCTTTCTTGATTTCTTGAGCCTAAATATCAAACTCATTTCTAATTACATCCTCAGGGAAGTTAAACTGGTGTTCCATAAGAGCACACCTTATCTTTTCTCTGAACACTCCAAAAATGAATCCCTCATTGTCGGCACATCTTGCCATAGTTGTAGCCATTTTGTAGGGTCAGAGAACTTGATTCAAGTGTACCCATCCCTTCTTGATAAGGATATACTGATGGGCTATTATAATATCTGGGAACAAAGTTCCCCTTCCCTTCCTTGTTAGGGTTGTCTCCTGCAGATCACCAATTTGCCTCAAAATCTCTACATACCCTATTTTCAATGGAACCTAGTAAGGAAATATGTAGGGTGCTTTTTTACAACCATATACTCTGAAAATAGTAGAAACTAGATATAAAATTATATCACCAAAGTTATGCACGATGGTGATATCTTTGCAATATTCATTAGGCCTAATTAGCCTTAGCAACTCCGTTGGAATTCTAGGATTCTCAAAAAAAATAATGTTGTAAGCCTTGAAGAATTTTTTTTGTCAAATACAAGGAAACTAGCATCAGTCCTATCCCATGACAAATCTGTAGTCCATAACTGGACTAGCAATGTTTCTCCATTCTTCTCTTTGACAATATCCATTGTCTTGCTGAAAAAATCCTCACCCTTGTACAAAAACATATGCATCAGCATAGAATACCATCCAAAAGGCCTATTCATCTTCATGTTTTTCATTCCCATTAATCCTTCATCGATAAGATCTAAAAGGTAAGGGGCAAAATCAAAAATTAATGCCAGTTGTGGGTGTAAAGACTGTACTATCATGAACATGTAAGGAATTGGCATGTGAGTAGCCTCATCCTCTCCAAATATCAAAGCCAAAGACTTGTATACACCCTGTGCTCTTAAACTAAATAGGTCCAACTTAATAGGCTCAAGTGTACTTGGGCTAACCATGCACATGGTTCCAATTTCACCAAAGAAATCTCTTAAAGACCCTAACCTCAGATAGTCCCTCTGTGCCTCATAAATATCATTGAATTCCCCAAAGTCAATCTTTTCCAATCCAACAGAAGGGTTGTTTAATGAGAAGACATCTCTGATCTCATCTTCTGTAACACTTATCAAATCATTTTGATTTATATCCTTGACAGATCTGGTAACAAGGTCAGAACATTTAGCAATTTGTATCAGAAGGTCTGCATCGATGAAAACCCCAAGTACAATTAGTTTTCCTATGTCAAACTGCCAAATATTACTAAGAGAAGCACATGAATTTCTCTAAGATTTTGTAGCCCTAAATAAAACTAGGCCATTGTAATCCTTTCCCACCTTCACATATGTCATCCATAACCCCTTGTCATACAGTCCCTCATTTACAAAGTCTCTAGGGTTTTTTGGGACCATTTCTTTCATTCTAGATGAGCCATTCTCTGAATATGGTAGCAACTGCATTAAATCCTCAAAAACCCCCCTATCCTTATACTCTATTTTTCCCGAGAGTTGTCTTATGGGTAGCATCTTAACTAAGGTTCAAAGAAATGTATGAATACCAGAACAAAAAACAAAAACTACCCGTATACCACAAGATAGTAATAACAGAGAAAAATTAAACACTTAGACTTTCTTCTTATAAAAAATTGTGTACTTTCAAGATCAAACTGGCCTACTAGACACCTGAGATAATTCACCATTGATGCTCACAAAGAAAACCAATTCGCTGGCAAAGGAACTTGAAAGATAAGTGTTATCTTTAACAATCAAATTAGATTATGTAATCATTGGCAACCCATCACAGCTCACCCACATGAAACTCATTAAGTCTACCATTACTAAAAACTAGTGGCTTCAACATTCACAAGACACAAAACAACAACTGTCACAAAATAAAATTTGAACTTGAACCGTTCATTTTCCTTCTTTCTAGTGCATCGGACGGCTCACAAAAATCATTGTCATAACCATTTAACACCCTAACCGTTTAACACGTATTCTGTTATCGACCAATGAGAACAAATCAAATTATCCATGTGGCATACAAAAACTCATAACTGGAAATGGGCCCACCTCAATAGGTGTCAGATTGTCATCATTTCACAAGTCAAAAAATCTAACAATCGAGAGCCTTGAGATAAAGCGGCAGCCACAAGATTAAAGTGAATCGGACAGCGAGAGAATAAATGTGAAAGATCAAAGTTTGAGGGAAATTTATTAAAAAGTAACCCGCTTAAAACCTAACCGTAAAACACATGGAGTAGACAATTTTAAAGGTTTATAATGGCGCATGTCTTATTTGTACCTTTAGTGAATGAAAAAGTAACGTTCAATCATAACAAGGCTTATATCAATTTAGGGTTTACATCCTCTTTGCTCCTTGCTAGGTATAAGAGTTTATCAATTTTCTGAAACATGAGGACCCAAAAATTTTGTAGTACTAACATGGTCCTTGAGGAAAAATGAAAACAACAAAGGCCAAAAAATTGTGAGAGGTGATCTTACAGGAAACCTTCTAGTAAAAAAGGGTTGGTCAAACCTCAATTGTTGAGGCATCGACCATGACCTTGGAAATAGCTAAGCTTAGCATGACGGTGGCAGAGAGAGAAGCCAGGGAAAAGGAAGAGCTCATAGTAAAGTTAGAGATAGTGTTGAAAGCCTATGGAGAGATGAAAAAGGAGATTAGTGAAAAGGATAAGATGGTAGCAGACTTGAGAAAGACGTGTTGGTACTTAAAATTTTAGATGATCAAAACTCAATTAGAAAACTTTGATTTATAACTCTAGTAGTCCCAATAGATGCATCAACAATAATCAAGAGTAATGTATTAAGGATTTTCAATCCTTCTTCTCTTTGAGCTTAAAGCTTCAAGTGGGTATTACCATTCGAAGATTGAATTCTTCAAATATCACAACTATGATCTATATAATTGATAAAGATGTAATCATATAACTTGTAGAGTTTAAAGTAAATCATTTTACTTTTACTGATGGTGAAAACAACTACAAAATAAGCATAGACCAGTGCCTAATCCTAGGGCACCAGAGTCAATGAATGAACATCTACAAAAAATCTCTCAGATCAAACACACCCAAACCCCAGATAAGATGCCTTGCAAATTACCTTCTTATGAAAAAATCATATCATCTAATTCATGTATGAACACATAAATCTTAGAGACCTCACTCAAGATTTATCCCTCCCTTGAAAGGAACTCAAATTTCAACCCCACTATCTACCTTGTAGAAAGATATGTCTAAAATGACTTGCAAATTTAAACATACAGAGAAATCAAAACCATACATGAAGACAATAAGAAATATACATGGAGATTTAGTATATTTTATTGATAAACCTCCAGTTTCAGTACATTCAAAGAAAAATGGATTCCTGAGAATCAAAGCCTAAATCTATAAACTCCTATGAAAATACGTATTTCACCACCCTTTGGTGTGAGAGAGAAACAACTATATATAGAGAGACCACCTTGGGATCCTTGAGAAAAAGGATGCAACAAGCTACGGGTGGTTGTAATAGTGACTTGCACTAGAATACAAAAGTTTTAAAGCATATAACAAAAAGAGGGAAAATGGCACCACTCTTGTTTCTTCTTGGAGTTTGAACTTTTACTTTGAGCTGCACCTTTATCTGCAGGTATTCAAATGCAACTGCTAAAGTTTGTTATATGAATGATGACCACCTAACTAGCTAACTTACATCATCCCCTGTATTATCAGTTGCTCTTCCTGTTCTCGTAGATCAGGTGCACTGTTGGAAGTCATTCATCATCCAAGTCATCTAGGTCATCTATTGTAGGCCTACTTATCTCAGGCTTTATCATGTTGTCCCATGTAGTAACCTAATCTTCTGTTGGCCATGGGAATTATTGAATGCTCTACAATTGCTTCTTTTGTCTTTCCCATCTTGCATCAGCAATTTGTTTTACATATGTGGTTAACTTGCTAATGTCCATTTCTACCCCAATAGCTTCATCTAAAACTATGTTAAAGTGATCTAGATCAACATCATTTTTATCTTTAAGAAAAGCCTCTTTCTTAGGTAGTAAGAGATCAAAATCTGACCTCCATGTATCCAAGTTCTTTATTTCTCCCTCCTTTGTTCTAATTTGAGGAATGAATCTATTGAAATCAGGTCCAAACATTTCCATTTTTGCCTCCACCTGATTTTCCTTGCCCTTGAAGAAAGAGGAAACAAGACCAATCTTTGCATTTTCAGTTCCCACTTATAATACTACATGTGGGATGTCACTCCTTAGAGACTCTACTATTGCTAGTATCTCAAACAATGACTCCCTTGTCAACCAAGTTGTATGATAGGTACTTGAAATAGAAACAAAATTATTTACCTCACTTTGTAAACTAGGTAATTTATTATATGCAGTATAAACCACATCTGCCTTATCCTTCAAGACTTATATCCTATGTTGCAAGATTTTCAACAGGGACTATACTATACTCTCAATCTTTTCCTTGTTCATCCTTTCTTCTATAGCAGCAACTTCTTCTTTAGTTACACCTTGTACCTCTCATAGTGCAAGTTGTTCTATTGGTGTAGGGGCAACTTGAGGCATGTTGAAAATTTGCAATTGCAAGTCCTCTACACACTTTTCTAGCTCTTTTCCCTTCATTATCAAAATCTCTCTATCTTTCACTAATGCACTATAATCATTGAAAATTTTTTGATGCCTCTCTGATAATTGTTTGGTTTTATCTTCATTTAATTTGGCAAATTGAGTCAGCACCTATGAGATCTCAAGATCTCCAGTATTGTGTATTGACCATATCATCTTATCACCATCCATCTTCTCTTGGATGTTCAAAAGAGAAGGCTTCTGATCTTTTGGGTACAAGCTCCACATAGCTAATGCCTTATTCTTAGGGATGTATCCAAACCCTCTTATCAAATCCCCCACTTGGGTTTATGAACTTAGACTTATGTTATCCTGCTTTCTAATTTGTAAATTATAAAAGCTAAGGCCAAATCCCACCCAGGTACAAGCAGCATGTTACTAGCTTTTACTAATCACCTGGCTTCTTCTAGGGTTATGGTTTTAGATTTGGGATCATAATCCCTCAAGGCTTCGATGGCTTCATCAGGTATCTGGCCATCTTCTTTGATCTAAACATTTGAAGCTACCTATTGTTGTTTGTGCCATAAAAGGAAGTGCTTGAATTCATTTGAATTGATGAAATTGTCATCCTTCAAGAAGGCATCCTACTCAAGCATCCTTTCATCTTGACCTAAGACCAAAGGTAAGTCAACTACTTCTATCACTACTTTCTATTTTCTTTTTTCCTCTCTGATCATCTACCTAAGCCAATGATCATGGTCTCTATCTCCTGGAAACAAAGCTTTCACTCTATCTCCCTTGTTTTCTTTGACCATAGCTGGTGAAGATTCTCCCACTTGTAGCTTTTGCTTCTTCTGAGGAGGCTCACCAGTGTCTTGAGAGCTAGGAAGCTTTGTTAAGTCCATTATCATATTTTCCTCTCCTTTTTTAGCAGTAGGAGATCATTGTTCCATAGCAGGAGGGTTGTAGATTGGGTAACCTCCATCATTATCTTCATAATCAAACTCTAAATACTTTTCCTTCTCTTGATTCTTATCATCAATTTGGTCTTGAATAGAGTTGACCAATGTTTGGTAATTATCCATCATCATCTCCAATCTTTGCAAATAAGGCACAGTGGGATAGAAGCCTCTAAAGGGAATCCCTTGTACTTTCAATTTCTTCTCATACCTCATCAATTCATTGAATTGATGTATTCCTTTTTCTATCACATGCTCTTCAATGATGTTCCTGATAAGATCCTCTTCAGGATACTCCTCATGTCTCTTATTTATAAGAATAGTAGGAGTGTAGTACTTTCTAGCCATAACTATGAAACCCTCTGTATCAACATATCTAGGTGCTGCAGCATTCATTTTGAATTGGCCCAGCCAATCATTTAACTTGGCAATTGCACTCTTCCCAATTGTGAAGTTGCATATAGAAAAGTTCCTCGGGGTAAATGTACCCTTTCTGAGGGAGGTCAGATGCTCTTTATCGGTTAATATTAATTACCAAATAATCTCCAAGAAAGAAACCCTTGCTGGAACAAAGAATGGTAGTACATGAGGTGGTTGGGGGCACCCATAAACTCTTATTATGGTGTGTGTCCCTTCATAGTAAAAGTCCCCCCAGTTGCATCCTTTAGGCCATTTGTCAATAAATTGACAAGGTCGTAGCAATTGTAGAGCCTTTACTGGCAGCCTACAAAGATCTAACCCTAGTTTGAGCATGATTGGTCTCACCATCCAATTTTGAAAAGCACAAAAATCACAACTAGGGCAAGTAGGGCTCCAAGCTCCTATCCAAAACTGTATTGGATTGGGTTGACCCTTCCACATCATTTGAGGGCATAAGTGCTCTAGATTCATAATGTTGTAATTGTGGAACAAAATGAGGTGCATTAACAATGAGTAATGCAAAAATTTAGGGGACTCTTCCCTATTTCTTATTGCCTCCAATCCCCTATGCATTTTATCAATGGCATACCTGATGTAGTCATAGCCTTTGTTGGTATGCATGGGTTGGGAGTCCAATACCATCATCAAAAGGTCAGATGTATTCCTATCTATCCCACCATCTACTCCAAGTACTCTACACAAACCATATGCAATATACTTTACATAAAAATCCAAATGTTTGTAGAAGGGGTTGATCCAGCCATTGGTGCAATGTAATTCCTATTGCCTCGGTGAACATTGCTTTGAATCTCCTTGGCTACAAGGATAGATTCCCAAGTATATCTATTGGCCAGGGCTTGTAGGTTAATTTCTGTGGCCATGGGGATATTAATGCCAAAAGCCCTCATGAAAGAGCTCCTATCCAATGTAACTAGGGTTGAACCATCATGTCTTCTTATCATTCTAGACAAGGGGTCATAACAACTTGCCAATGCAACTATCAAATCAACATCTAAGAAAACATCTGGGACTATCAACTTGGCTAGTCCTGATGTCCAAGGGTTTGACACAGGAACTAGACTTTTAGCATTTTTTTTGAAATATCTAAACAAAAACATTTCAGAACACTCAGGCATCCTGGCATCTCTTAAATAGCTCAAATTGTTAATGAAACATTCATCACTAACCTTTTTATTTTGTGACGATCCTGGTAGCAAGGTGAGAAATTCATCAGAGTAACTTTATTTTGCCTTCTCCTTGGAACCCCTGCTGGTAGAAGCCCCACTGGTCGATTGTTGACTCATTCTGACTGCAAAGTGAATTCTTTTGAAAATTCTGAGACTTTAAATCCTTTAACCACAAAAAGCTCAAAAACTCTCATTCTTTAGCTTCAGCTCTCTGGAATGAATACTTGGCAATGTTTATCAGTTAGTTGTATTTATGCTAGAGAATTGAATGCAATTTTCCCTTTCAAGATTTCAAATTCTGTAAATCCTGTCACTTTTTCCATTACTTGGCATGCCCTAAACTTTAATTCACTAGCTGTGGGATATGACAATGATAGGTAATCAAATTTTAATTTTTGGTGTGCTAATGACTACCAAGCCAACCACAATCGCTAAAAGATTTGGAGCTTTTCATTTTATTTAGAGATTAAGTGACTAAGGGGAAATCTTTAATCGTTATACTATGATTCTCTTAACCTGATTTTACTTAAGAGACTGGGTGACTACACACTTCTCACAGTCGCTGCAAGATTTCTTAACTCATGGTATAATCCTGAGATAATACAACCATCACCTGATTTCAAACATATCAATGACTCATATATGTTCTTTGAAAACCTTTTTCCCTAACCCATGTTCCTCTTGCGATCACATGACTGAAGACATCTAGCAGTCACATAATATTTCTCTTTACCCTAGTAACATTTAGAGACAGCCAAAACCCTTAATTTTCCAATTCGCCAGATACTTTTCTTAACCTTGGGCAAACTGTGAGATATAACGCTGACCGTTGATTCTTCCTTCATCTTATGGTTATCATTGAGTCATTGGATTTACTATGGCTTAATTGTTCCATTGTGAGATTAGGAGATAACCATGTCGTTGGATCACTAAGTGTTTATAACATAACAGCGGGAACTTGAGAACACGTGACTATCATTATCGCTAGATCACTTGATGATTCTCATAACTGCCAGAGAATTGGGAGATTATGAGATTGAAAATAAACATAACCATTATCCTTTGTTTAGAGACTCAGCAACCAATCAGTGAGTCTCCTTATCGCTGAAACTTTTGTGACTTCATTATTCCATAAAGAGATTGCCCGACTGCCTGTCTTTTGCATGTAGAGATTTAGTGAATCTAGTTCAATTCTGAAATATTTACCAGTAGCGGTCGGTAGATCTCAAAAAGATCACTTGGAGACTTGGCGACTATAAACATCCGCTGAGTCTCATGATAAAAGGGAATATTCTCCAAACTTATAGAGACTGCGTGACAAAGCATATCAGATGAATCACCAAAATAAAAGGAATATGTTGAATGTGTTTTGAGATCAGGTGACTAAGCGATTATATAAAGCACTCATGCTTAAAGGATCACTTAAGTCACTTGGAAAAAGTAACGGCAAATTAGAACTTGGTGAACCTTTGTAGGGTTTTCTGGATTTTCACAAGCATTTTAAACCTGGCACCTAGGGTTTTCAACATTTGGAACACAAATTTGGCATTTTGGATATGAAAATTGCAAGATAAAAAACACACAGACCTGGAAAACTACCAAAGAAACCAGGCAGAAATGCAATCTTGAAAATTTTGAAAAATATTACCAACAAGAGGTTGGGGGATTAGGGCCCAATCCAGGTATTAGAATAGCTACATATATCTTCCTCCCCTGCTATGGCTTCTTCATCTAGTCCTATAATTGAATACCCCCCTTCCCCTTTACCCCCTCCTTTGAAGGGTGAAGATATAACACAAAGGGAAATGTTCAAAAATGAATGGTGGGCTCTCTTGGAAAAGGCCAATATATTGAGAAATGAAAGACAATTGTTTGAGTAGGGACAATTGGAAGTGTCCATGAAATATGAAGAGAAAATAAGGGACACAATTTTTCAATTAGTTCCAAGTATAGAGCCAAAGGAAATCTATAAGGTTGGTGAACAAGTATCTACAATATTGATTTCTTTAAAGGAAGAAAAAAACACTGTCAACCCAATTTTGGACAGGTGGGTTGCAAGAACAAATAAGTTAAAATCATTTTACTCTTTGATTAAAACTCAGCAGATTGTGGATATACAGTTAAGAAATACCCATAAGTTTGTTAAAACTTTATTCAAGTTTGCAATAAAGAGGGAAAACTTGGAGAGAAAGGCATCAATTATGAGAGCAACATGAATACCAAAATAGTTTGCAAATATCTCCCGGTCTTTTCAAAGTAGATGGAGCCATAAAAGACAAAGAGGGATGGTTAGGACAAATAGATGATGAATTGTCAGCCACAATAACCACCATTTTAACTGCACACAACAATATTCCCTTTGTCCAAACAATTGAACTATTACAAGATGCCAAGGTACATTTGAAAACCCTATGGAAAGAGGTACATCAAGTAAAATTTGAATGGGACACTTTGTTACCTAAAAGAGATGAGGCACTGGCCTTCCAGTGGCCGGATTAAGAAGTTTATACATCTTGGGAAGTAGCATATTCTTTGGAGTGTACCAAGAAAGAAGAGACATCCATTGAGGCTGCAGTAGATGGCACTTCTTCACTTCGTAAAGCAAAGCAAACAACATAAAGGATCTCATATGCAGAAGGTAACACTTAGCAGAATTTGAACTAACTTTGGAACTTGTTGCTAATTTTTGCGCCCAAGTCAATAAGTAACTTTGTAAAAATATAACAAGAAAGTGTTATACTTGTCATTTGTTGTCCTGTATGGTTCTCATTATTTTGTCTTTTCTAAAGGGATCTGAAGCTTGTATGCAATCCTTAATTGGTATAAAGGGATTCCCAGGATCACTTTGTAATTACCAAAACTTCAACATTTGATTGACAACTTTTCAGTCTATGATACAGTAGAGTGTATTAGGTGAAGTTTTTTATATAATACCAAGTATGACTTGTTTAGCTAATTTTTAGATGGTTTGCATTTTAAAGCATTATGTATACATACAGATGATATAGAAAATTGAAAAATAAAAAATCCAAAGTTCATATCTCTCCTTCATGTTCTCTTTCTTTTAGTTTCATTGCATGGATTATCTTGTGTATGTGTTGATAGAATGGTTGAGATGCATGGTGCCCTATCTAGTCAGCTACAGGGACAACCCCAGGAGAAGTTTGATGTAGAGAAAGGTTACTCTTTAGTTACTCTTCTTCTGATTATGAAGAGTACTCTGATGCCCTAGGATTTGGCCCTGCTCTTAGCTCCATCTACATTTTTCACCATCAACAAATGAAATAATCAGTTCATTTTAAGTTTTCTTCTATGTTTTGAGTGTATCTTGTCTATGTCAAAGGCATGGATAACTGTTGTAATGCTTTAAAGTAGGAGATCTGAAATGTAAAGCCGCATGGATTTGAAACTCAAAGTGAAGAAGGCTTTTTAACTTTAATACTTTAGTGTTTAAATTTTGTTAGATGCATCTGGTCAGAGTGTTAGAGTTATAAATCAGATTTTTCTGATACCTATTTATCACTTACAAGTTTGAGCATTAAAAAATCCCACATTGTACCTTGCAGATGATGTATCAAAAATGCCTTGCAGATATGACACATAAAGAAATCCAAATTCACACATGAAGACAACAAAATATATACAAGGAATTTCAGTATATTTTCAGTAATAAATCTTCTATGTCAATACATCTAGAGACTAAAATTCTTAAAAATCAAAACACATATGCAAAAACTCTTGTTACAATAAGTAATTCCCTACCTCTTACATATCAGATTTCCACTTGGCTTCACAAATATCATACAAAACATATCAATAAAAAGTTGGAACTGATCATTATGTATTCGACAATCTTATATTGGCAAATAGTCAGCAATATAATTCATTCACTTGACTTAGCATGTCACCATATCCACTATACTCTCCATATTGTTCGCAACTTCTCATATACCCTGATATAGTGATTCTCTGTCAACACATACCTTCCAAACACTGTATCTTACTTATCAGTTCATGAAAACTCATGCACTCTTGACTAAAGCATATAAATATCCCAATATACATTTAGTTATCTTCACAAGCCATAATACCTCATATATCTTCATTGCTGACCAAAACTATAGCACTGTACCCTGCTATCCTGATTGCGGACTTAGTCATTTTCATGACTGTGACTCTAGTAGCAAACTTCTCATCATGCAATCAGTCCAGCATAAGTGTTGCCATAAATGAAAACTCTAAAGTGATCCATACTACCCCAAAATATCACTTGTGAACAATCTCTCCCTTTGGCATCGATGGCGACACTTACAAAAATGAGTAAGTGTCACAATACCTTAATACTTTAGTGTTTAAATTTTGTTAGATGCATCTGTTGTGAGTGTTAGAGTTATAAATCAAATCTTTTTGATACCTATTTATCATCTACAAGTTTGAGCATTAACAAACCCCACATTGTACCTTGCAGATGATGTATCAAAAATGCCTTACAGATATGACCAAAGAAATCAAAATTCACACATGAAGACAAGAAAACATATACAAGGAATTACAGTATATTTTCAGTAATAAATCTTCTGTATCAGTACATCTAGAGACTAAAATTCTTATAACTTAAAACACATATGCAAAAACTCTTGTTACAATAAGTAATTCCCCACCTCTTACATACAAGATTTCCACTCGACTTCACAAATACCATACAAAACATATCAATAAATAGTTGTAATTGATCATTATGTATTCGGTGATCTTATATTGGCAAATAGTCGGCAATATAATTCATTCACCTGAATTAGCACGTCAACATATCCACTATACTCTCCATAATCTTCACAACTGCTCATCTACCCTGATATAGTGATTCTTTGTCAATGCATACCTTCCAAACACTGTATCTTACTTATCAGATCAGGAAAACTCATGCGCTCTTAACAGAAGCATATAAATATCCCAATATACATTTAGTTATCTTTGTAAGCCATAATACCTCATATATCTTCATCGCTGACCAAAACTGTAGCACTATACTCCTAATCCAGTGATCAACTAACCTTATTTCAGCAATAACAATCTAGATTCAATAACAATAGATAGATGATAAGAAAATACCAAATGATAGCCATTCATTTATTGATTCTCCATTATCATTAGATGGAAAAATATTTTGCAAGTCATTGTACTCACAGAATCTCAAAAAGATTTATATCAATATTACGAATACACATAGAACCCCTTTAAACACTAATTTCTATAGAAACAACTCCTCTGTTGGCCAGTGCCTTATCCATTGGCCAAAACCTTCACTACAAGTTTGTTATACATAAACAAATATATTGAACTTTTAATATCCTTGTCCTTTTAAAATGCTATCACCCTATGGTGGATTTTATCAAAGGAAACCTATGTTCATACTGCTTACTCATATCCTTATGTAAAACTTTAAAGAAATTATGCTATGTCTAAAGCTTATTTAATCTAATCCTAAATCAAAGCTAAAGAACACAAACATACACACATAGAAAATCTATGCAACGAATTTCAATAATTCATAATTTCAATAATTTCAAAGTTTTGAACTTTGGATTTTATTCAAATGCTATATCAATATCATGTATACAAAATGCTTTAAAATGCAAACTGTCTAGATTTAATTCGAACCAGCAATATTGCTTTCCTACAAAAATATGCCTAATATAGTCAACCATATCCTAGACTCAAAACTTGTTAGAAAATATGCTCAAGTCTCAGTCCTCCTATAATGATCCTGGTAATCCTTTTATAGATACAAGGATTGCATACAAACTTAAGATCTTTTCTACAAGAGACAAAAAAGGAAAATATAACATCTTCTTGTTACAATTTTACAAAAAAATTGCAAAGGTGAGAGCCAAAATTTTGCAACAAGTCCCAAGGTCAATCCAGCATCTGCTAGGTGTATCATCTATGCATCTTTCAATTGTTTGATGCTTCTAGCACTATTTGCAACAATTTTTTAGGAGCTTGGGGCCCCGCCACCTGTTGCTTCTTCTTCAGATGTTTCTCCTTCTTTCTCACTCTCCACAAGATATGCTGCTTCCCAAGTTGTAAAAGTGTCTTCACTTGGCCATTCAAAAGCTAGAATATCATCCCTCTTCAGTAGGATTTTATCTCAACCAGAAACCACTTGGTTAACTTCAGCCATTACCATTGTGAAGTGTATCTTGATGTCTTGTAGTACCTCAATTATTTGTACAAAAGGGGCATTATCCTCTGTTCCTAAAACAACATCAATTTTAGATAACACTCCATTATTAATCTATTTTAACCATTGTTACCTATCCCTTATAATCCCATCTACTCTTACAAGGCCAGGGATTAGTTGGAAATCATTTTGGAAATATCTAACTCTTAGGAGTTCTGCCTTCCTCTTCAACCCCTCCCTGGTTGCTTCAAAATGAAAAGGTTCTTAACAATTTTATAGGTGTCTGTTAGTTGAACATTTACAATGCCCTGATCTTTAATTGAATCAAATAATGACTTTAACATATTCTCCCTAGGAATCCAATTATCCATAATTTTTTCTACAGTGGCTGCTTCTTCCTTTAAAGAAACCAAAATGCCAGCCACTTGCTTAGCATTCTTATAAACCTCCTTTGGTTTTATATTAGCAGAAAAATGTAGAATAATACCTCTTATTCTTTTCTCATACCTCTACTTTTCTCTTTGTTCTATCTCTTCATTACTTATAGAAGGAAGGAGAGGGGATATGGGATATTCAACTATAGGACTTGAAGAAGAAGGCCCAGCAGGGGAAGAGGAAATTTGCAATTGTCTTGAAACTTGAAATGGACCCTCTTCTCCCAACCTTTTCTTCAAATCTGCAATCAATTTGTCCTTTTCAAACATCTCCTCTTTCAATTCCCCATAGCCTTTCAACATTATCTCAAATAGTTCTGTAAGCTCTTCCTTTTCCTTGGCCTCCTTCTCTACTACTTTCTCTGCAAGTTGGGCTGTGGCTACCACCATTCCTGATGCTTCAATCATGGAAGTGTCAACAACCCTTTTTACTATGAGGCCACCAGTGAGATCACTTCTAGTAATTTTCTTTCCTTTATTCTTTTCTTTCCTTTTTCAAAGACCACATGACCAAGGCATGATGGTCATTACTGAAAGCAACTCCTTCTATGGCTTGTTCTACCTCTTCTTTGGTCTTGTGCATAGGAGTAGTTTGTTTCCTCACTGCATCAAGGACTACTACATCTGCTATATCCCATTATGGGAGGATAAGTACTCCTGCATTTTTTACTAGTTCTCTCCCCTATTCTGGAGTATTTTTCTCAAAATTTTCTATCATCTCTTTTCTGACCTTAGCTTTAATGATCTTAAGATCTTTATTTGGATTTTCCTTATGTCCTTTTTCACATGTTTCCTCAAATTTATTCATATTCAATTTCCAAAGAAATTGCATAAAAGCCCTAGTTTTAACAAAGTCATCATCAGCCAGGAATTCATCACAAGCTTATTTGATTATAGGGTCCAGCTCTGTACCTACCATCTATTCTCGTGTTAAGTCTAACTCAAGCTCTCTTGGTTTCTCTTGCACTCCTTCATTAATTTCTTCATAGGTCATAAAAATTTGACCTTGAGAACCCATTTGTTGTGCCTACTCTGTACTCTCCTGATCATCTGTGATAACTAGAGGTGATTGGGAAGGAGAGTATTCCTCTTCTACATCCTGGGGCCTCTCTTCTAATTTTTGTTTCTTTGTAGGAGGTGAGAAATTAGGAACATTCTTAATTTATTTATCTTGAGGTGTGTCTGCAACATCCACAACCTCCTTGTGCTTCTTCACCTGTTGTGATGTGGAAGGGATATCCAGTTGTTTCTTTATTTATTTCTTTCTATTTTATTACCACATTATAACCAGCCTTCTTTTGTACCACATACTTTCCTGGAGGTAGCATCTTTCCAAATGTTGTTTGGCTCACTAGTGTTTGAGCTTTTCCTAGATTTTCACTTATGACCTTCTCCTTTTTCTCATTTAAGGTCTGATAGATCTCTTCAAAATTATGCATAAGAGCATCTATTTTATTACCCATTGGATTTATACTATTTAGGGGGTCATACCTTGGGTCAAATTGTCTAAAAAAATCCAATATCTTCTTATACACCAACCACTTTTCTTTCCTTACTTCTTGATCCTACAATCTCTGGACATTCCTGATAACGTCTTCTGGAAAATTGAAAATATGGTTTATGGGTGAACACCTAACTTTCTTCTTGAACATCTCATTATAAAACCCCTTTGGGTCTACTGTCCTGACAACTATGGTAGCCATATGATATGGTTCCAGGAATTTGTCCATATGAATCCATCTACCCTTTGTAATTATAAATTGGTGGGAAACTGTAATGTTTGGGAATAGACATCCCCTTTGTTTCCCTATGAGAACATTATTCTCAATATCTCCTAGCTGTCTGAAGAATTCAGCTATACCAATCTTAAGAGGAACTTGATATGGTAATATAAAAGGGGCCCCTTTAAAACCATATAACCTAATAATAGTAGAATAAGGATAGAAAATAACATCACCCTAATTATGAACTATTTTGAGGTCTTTGGAAAAGTGTTGTGGCCTAATCAATTTGGCTAAGGCAGTTGGGATTCTAGGGCTCTTAGGAACAAACAATTTCCTCAACCTAGCATCAAAACATTTATCAAATTGTATAAAACTACTATCCTTCCTATCCCATGTCATGCTGAGGTTCCACAACTGTACTAGCATGTCCTCACCATCACTCTATTTTACCAAATCCATTTCCTACTCAAAATAGCTAGCTTTTTTAAACAAGAACATGTAGATCATAAAAGAATACTAGCAAAAAGGCTTGTCAACTATTCTCTTTTAGATTCCAATTAATCCATTATGAATCAATTTAGAAATGAAAGGGGCGTAATCAAAAGTAATTGACAGGTATGAATGCAAAATTTGGACCATCATGCACATCAAATGTACTGGCATTCTCTCCTCAACATCGTCCCCAAAAACTTGACATAATGCCCACTATGCACCTCTTGCTCTCACATCAAAATAATCTGTTTTGAAAGGATCATGTGTGCTTGGCCCTATGACAACCATCTTTCCAACTTTAGTACACAATTCCTTTAAAGGAACATTTCTGATATAATTCCTTTGTGCATTGTACACTTCTCTCAATTCTTCAAAATTAATCTATTCCAGGTCATTTGAGGGTTCACTTAACCTAAAAACTATCCTAATTTCATCAGCTGAAATCTTCATCAATAATTGTCTTCTGGCATCCCTAATCTCCCTAGTAATAGGGTCATAATTCTTTGCAACTTGAACCATTAGGTCTGCATCTAAGAAAACACCAAGCACCACAAGCTTCCCTAGGTCGAACTACCATACATTACTGGTAGGAACAGGGGCATTTCTTTGGCTGAACCCTACTATGAATAGTGTCAGACCAGTGAGATCAGAGACGCCACTCATGTTAAGTGTACCAATCTTAGCATCCCTAATGTAGTTTCCTATATCATATAAACCATCCTCAAACTTTGCCCTAGCTTCTTTTGGCGTTAGTTGTTTCACCTTTACTAGGTTAGTTGTTGAGCTGGGCAATAATTGTAACAAATCCTCATGCAAACCCCTCTTACTATAATCGATCTCGCTAGACAATTCCTTTCTAGGTGGCATTTTCAGGGTTTCGATTCTATACAGTTGATGTAAAAGAAATACTGCAGAATTGTAATGATTTTCTTTCTAACAGGAATAGAAAATGAAAAAATTCACCAACCTTGTCTTCAAATTTCTTAGAATTGACAATCAGTCTATGCAAAGTTCTCACCCAGCTCTTTGCAAACTTTTATCTTCTTGTGATTTTCGAAGAAGGCATAGATCTTCAAAATATTATCAATCAAAGGTAATCATTCCAGCAATTTACTCCGCATGATTTCACAATTAATTCTCTGAGAAATTGACCTGTCATCGTCCAATGGGAAAAATTGAATTTCACACCTTTCTGTATTAAGTTTGAATTTGGGCCATTCATCTTCTTTTAAAAAACATCTAATAGTTGTCGCATGATCACAAGGCCTGAAAGAAACCTATGCAAACATGCGACAACCATTGGATCAATCTACATCGACGACAATCTTTAAACACATCACCTAGGCCCCACTTTGTACCTTTGACTCTTCACCTTCATCAGATGGTGCATCCAATGGTCATTTTGATTTCACCTTTATGACTGGACATGAAGTGGGCCATCATGCCCTTGATACTAAATCTACAGCTGTCGCATGATGGCATAGGTTCAAAATATTATATGTGAACATGCGACCACCATTAGATTTTCCACTTGCCATTTATTCTTTAAATATTCTAGCCCCACTTTGCCTCAACCATTTGGGAAAGTCCACGTTTGCATGACCTGGCAGAGAGGACATGTAACTTTTCCTTACTAAGTGCCAGTATTATTGACATCTTCCACATCATCACACACCTTGGACCAATCCACAGTGGCAATGTGTATACACCTGGCAGTGGTAGTGGACCCACCTTTCTTGTATGCCTTGGAATAAAGTTAAATCTACGGTTGTCTCATGATCACATCGACTCAAAATATTCTATGCGAACATGCAACCACTGTTAGATTTTCCACTTGCCATTTATTATTTAAATATTATGGCCCCACTTAGCCTCGACCATTTAGGAAAGTCCACGTTTGCATTACCTGGCAGAGAGGAAATGCAACTTTTCCTTATTGAGTGCTAGTATAACCGACATTTTCCACATCATCACACACCTTGGACCAATCCGCAACGGCAGCATGTATACACCTGGCAGTGGAACCACCTTTCTCTTATGCCTGGGAATAAAGTTAAATCTATGGTTGTAGCATGATCACATGGACTCAAAAGATTCTATGCAAACATGTGACCACCATTAGATTCTCCACTTGCCATTTATTCTTTAAATATTCTGGCCCCACTTTGCCTTGACCATTTAGGAAAGTCCACATTTGCATTACCTGGCAGAGAGGACATGTAACTTTTCCTTACTGAGCGCTAGTATAACTGACATCTTCCACATCATCACACACCTTGGACCAATCCACAGCGGACCCACCTTTCTCTTATGCCTAGGAATAAAGTTAAATCTACGGTTGTCGCATGATCACATGGACTCAAAAGATTCTATGCGAACATGCGACCACTGTTAGATTCTCCACTTGCCATTTATTCTTTAAATATTCTGGCCCCAATTAGCCGCGACCATTTAGGAAAGTCCACGTTTGTATTACCTAGCATAGAGGACATGTAACTTTTCATTACTGAGTGCCAGTATAACTGACATCTTCCACATCATCACACACCTTGGACCAATCCGCAGTGGCAATGTGTATACACCTGGCAGCGGACCCACCTTTCTCTTATACCTACGAATAAATTTAAATCTATGGTTTTCACATGATCACATGGACTCAAAATATTATATGCGAACATGCAACCACCATTGGATCTTCTGTAGATTTTCAAGCGACCAATCCGTAGTGGCAATGTGTATACACTTGGCAGCGGACCCACCTTTCTCTTATGCCTACGAATAAATTTAAATCTACAGTTGTCGCATGATCACATGGACTCAAAATATTATATGTGAACATGCGACCACCATTGGATCTTCTGTAGATTGTCAGGCGTGCAGATTCTCATGAGGCTGGGCCCATTCTTCTTAACTAACTAGGAGTGGCCACGTTGCAATATCTGGTAGGCAGACATAAAGTTTTCCTGCTTGAGTGTTAGCCTCATCAACGGTTAGGACCTCAGATTATTTAGGAAAATCATCAGGCTTTGACTTAGGAAAAATTAAAAAGGGGTCAGGTTTACATGACCGAAGAAGTGTTACTAACATGACCCCGCGTGGTGATATAATTTGGCACATGCTTTTAAAGACTTTAGTGATTTGCAAAAAGTAACGATCAAATAGAAACCTTAAAGGAAAACCTAGGGTTCCATTTCAAATAAAAGCACTTAGGGTTCTTCTCAGGACTGGTTCTATTCAATTAGGGCTTGCTAGATTGTAGTGAACATGGTAACTTTGTAGGATTTTTCTGGGTTTTTTGCAGCAGAATTTTCTTAGCTTCAGGATCACATATACAACTTCAATTTTGTGAGGAAAAAGAATAATTTTATGTTTTGAAAATTGAAGTGGCAACAATGAGGGTTTAGATATTGCTTATTCTTTTGGTTAGGATTTTGGTTTCAAAGGGTTACAATTTAGGGTTTATGATTACAATTATCATTAGGGTTATGGTTTACATGTTGGTTAATGTTAGGGTTACTTGGTTAAGATAAAGGTTTATATGCATGACATGGTTAGAGTTATGGTTATATTTAGGGTTCGTGTTACAATTATAATTTAGCATTTAGGGGTTCACATTCAGGTATAGGGTTTAGCATAAATATGATGAGGCTTGACCATTTAGGATTAGGGTTTGGCATTTAGGATCTGTGGTATGGTTAAGTGTAGGTTAGGGTATTATGTCTAGGGTTAGTATTTTTTAGGGTTGGGGTATTATGGTTAGGGTTATGGTTTTGTCAGGCTTAGGGTATTATGGTTAGGGCTATGGATTTTGTAGGGTTAGTGTTGAAGTTAAGTATACCTAGGTATTGATTATGATAAGGGTTTGAATATGGATAATGTATGATTATACTTAGGGTTAGAATTATAGTTCAATTATAGCTATAGTTAGGGTTATAGTTTATTTGTAAATATAAAACTATATATAAAAAAAAAATTAAATATGAAAAAAAAAAATGAGCTTCATATTTGGTTGGTTGCTTTCTATTGAAAAGGGTTTCCTACAAATGAAATGAGGTGACACTCCTTTATAATCAGAGAGTGTGTCTTCATTTTCCCCAAATATGTTAATTGAATTGTAATCATAGCTCCCTATTTCAAACGTAAACATAAACTCAAATTCAACTAGAATTAGGACATAATTAGACCTAATTAGGCTAGTTAGACTCAATTAGACCAATTAGGAATTAAGTAGACTTAATTAGACCAATTATACCAATTAGGACATACTTAGACTCAATTATACCAATTAGGACCTGATTAGACTTAATTCTAGACCAATTAGGATGGTATTAGACCCAATTAGACCAATTAGGACCTATTACGACCAATTAGAGTCAATTACAAGTAATTATGACCTAATTAGACCCTATTGGACTCACTTAGGACCTAATTAGACTTAATTATACCAATTAGGACCTAATTAGAATTAATTGTAGACCAATTAGGAAGGTATTAGACCCAATTAGACCAATTAGGACCAATTATGACCAATTAGACTCAATTAGAATCATTTACAACTAAGTAGGCCCTAATTAGACCCAATTGGGACCTAATTAGATCCAATTAGGACCTAATTAGACCAATTAGTACATAATAGGACTGAATTAGACCAATTAGGACCAATTAGACTTAATTAGACCAATAAGGACCTAATTAGACTTAATTCTAAACCAATTACGACCTATTAGTACCAATTAGGACCTAATTACACCCACTAAGACCCAATTAGGACACAATTAGGATATTGAATTCCTAAAGTTGGTTCCTCAATTATGGTTATGCATTACGATATTGACCCCATACTATTCGTGTGTCTTAGAGCATAAACTCCTAACATTTTCAGGAACCAATTGGTTCAATATGGTTTTCTCTAGGTTTAGGGTTCAATTTGATTTAGGATTTGGATATAATTTAGTTGAAGGTTAGGGTATGACTTTACATCATGATTAGTATTAGGGTTATGATTTAGGATTAGGATCATTGTAACGATTATGATTTCACTAAGTGTAAGAGTTTAGATCATTAATTTACTATTATCTTTATGAATAGGATTGAGTTGAAGGTAAGGATTATGATTAGAGTTAGGATTTAGAGTTTTCATTAGGATTACTGTTAGGATTTAATAATTAGGTTATGATATTTTATAGGATTATGAACACTATTAGGATGGGATTAAGGGTTTTCCATTTTGATTAGTAATAATGGTTTAAGATATTGAATATAGTTAGGATGATGGTTAGGGTTAGGTAGAGAGAAGTATCGCTACAGTTACCTTTTTGGTCAGAGTTACGATTAGGTGTGGAGTAGATGTTAGTATTATTGTTAGGGTAAGTTGTAATGTGATGTTCCTATCATAGCTCCCTTTTTCAAACGTAACCATAGACTGAATTCTAGACCTATTAGGATGGTATTAGACCCAATTAGACCAATTAGGACCAATTAGACTTAGTTAGACACATTTACAACTAATTAGGACCTAATTAGACAATATAGGACCTATTAGGACCTAATTAGACACAATTATACCAATTACGACCTCATTACACTTAATTGTAGACCAATTAGGAAGGAATTAGACCCAATTAGTCCAATTACGACCATTTAGAGTCAATTAGACTCATTTACAACTAATTAGGACCTAATTAGACCCATTTATGCCCTAATTAGACAATATAGGACCAATTAGGACCTAATTAGACTTGATTCCTTATGGGTTCCTTGGTGGGGACATTATACCTATTAAGACCTAATTAGAATTAATTGTACCAATTAGGACCTAATTAGACTTAATTCTAGACCAATTAGGATGGTATTAGACCCAATTATGACCAATTAGACTCAGTTAGACACATTTACAACTAATTAGGACCTAATTAGACCCAATTAGGACCTAATTAGACACAATTATACCAATTACGATGTAATTAGACTTAATTGTAGACCAATTAGGAAGGTATTAGACCCAATTAGTCCAATTAGGACCTAATTAGACCCATTTATGACCTAAGTAGATAATATAGGACCTATTACGACTTAATTAGAGTCAATTATACCAATTAGGACCTAATTAGGCTTAATTCTAGATGAATTAGGATGGTATTAGACCCAATTAGACCAATTAGGACTAATTAGACTCAGTTAGACACATTTACTACTAATTATGACCTAATTAGACTCAATTATACCAATTAGGACCTAATTAGACTTAATTATATACCAATTAGGATGGTATTAGACTCAATTAGGACCAATTAGGACCAATTAGACTCAGGTAGACACATTTACAACTAATTAGGACCTAAATAGACAATATAGGACCTATTAGGATGTAATTAGACATAATTATACCAATTACAACCTAATTAGACTTAATTGTAGACCAATTAGGAAGCTATTAGACCCAATTAGTCCAATTAGGACCAATTAGAGTCAATTAGGAAGGTATTAGACCCAATTAGTCCAATTAGGACCAATTAGAGTCAATTAGACTCGTTTACACCTAATTAGACCCATTTATGACCTAATTAGACAATATAGGACCTATTATGACCTAATTAGAGTCAATTATACCAATTAGGACCTAATTAGGCTTAATTCTAGATGAATTAGGATGGTATTAGACCCAATTAGACCAATTAGGACCAATTAGGACCAATTAGACTCAGTTAGACACATTTACTACTAATTATGACCTAATTAGACTCAATTATACCAATTAGGACCTAATTACACTTAATGCTAGACCAATTAGGATGGTATTAGACCCAATTAGACCAAATAGGACCAATTAGGACCAATTAGAGTCAATTAGACTCATTTACAACTAATTAGGACCTAATTAGACCTATTTATGACCTAATTAGACAATATAGGACCAATTAGGACCTAATTAGACTCAATTATACCAATTAGGACCTAATTAGACTTAATTCTAGACCAATTAGGATGGTATTAGACCCAATTAGACCAATTAGGATCAATTAGGATATTGAATTCCTAAAGTTGGTTCTTGAATTCTGGTTATGCATTAGGATATTGACCTCATACTATTCATGTGTCTCAGAGCATAAACTCCTAACATTTTTAGGAACCAATAGGTTCAATATGGTTTTCTCTAGGTTTAGGGTTCAATTTGATTTAGGATTTGGATTTAATATAGTTGAAGGTTAGTGTATGACTTTACATCATGATTAGTATTAGGGTTATCATTTAGGATTAGCTCTTACCATTTAGGATTGAGATTCGGATTATAGTTCAACATTTATGATGAGGGCTTAGCTTTTAGGATTTTGGACAAATTGGAAAAGGTAATAATCAAAAACTTGTGCACTAAATTTCAAGACAATAAAATGGCTTACATTGGGTTTTAGGATTTACCAGTTTGGATTAAGCTTAGGTTTAATATTATATTGCTCTGATTTAGGATTTTGTGTTAGGATTAGGATTAGGATCATTGTAAGGATTATGATTTCACTAAGTGTAAGAGTTTAGATCACTAATTTGCTATTATCTTTACGAATATGATTGAGTTGAAGGTAAGCATTATGATTCGAGTAAAGGTAAGACTCTACATTATGGTTACTATTATTGTTAGGATTTAGAGTTTTGATTAGGATTCCTGTTAGGATTTAATAGTTAGGTTATGATATTTTATAGGATTATGAACACTATTAGGATTAGAGTAAGGGTTTTCCATTTTTATTAGTATTCATGGTTTAAGATATTGAATATAGTTAGGATGATGGTTAGGGTTAGATTGATAGTAGTATCGCTACGGTTACCATTTAGGTCACAGTTACGATTAGGAGTGGAGTAGATGTTAGTATTATTGTTAGGGTAAGTTGTAATGTGATGTTCCTATCATGCTTACTGTTATAATTAATGTTAACATGATGGATAAACCCCTTTTTAGAGCCATATCCACCTCATCTATGCATTTATTGAATGAGTCACTTTGTTGGGTAGAACAATACACTGCATAAGTTAAAATTTGAGCAATTTTTATTTGTTTCTTTCTTTTGTGTGTTTTGTGTGAGTTCCTTCTTTGTTCGTAAAATTTAAAATAGTTACATTACTGTGTGTGTGAAAATTGTACCTGATCTGTAGACACAACACTCAGTAAAACATTAGAGGTTAGTGATAATCAAAATCGTGCAAAATTGAAATCTAATCTAACCAAGTGATTTACTGCCTTCTAATAGGTGCGAGATTGATGTTCTCAGATTGTAATCGAGATCAGTGACCTAGATGACACCTAAATGAAGGATTTGAATGCAAAAGATGGATATGAAATTGAATGCAATTAATCTATATTTTTTATATTTTCTATGCAATAAGAATGATAAACTGATATGCTATGGATGCTAAATGATCTAACAATGAAGATTCTAACAATGATATGAAAACTATGAAATTCTATGCTAAGATATAAAAGCTATGCAATTGAAATTGATCTCACAAAGCTTTGAATTCGCAAGTTGATTTCCTTAGCCTCCAATTCTCCAGCGTGATTGTGCAAAAATATGAGATGAATTATGAAGAGCTGAAGCCTTAATTTATAGAAATCCAGGGCTTTGGAGGTGCATGAATAAAAGCCATAAATCATTCAAATAACTCAGCTTGATTTTTGAGTTATTTTTAAATAAAGGATAATTAACTCACAAAAACATGCAAAAGCTAAGCTTTAACTCAAAATAGAGTTTACCTTTAATTGATAATTGATAGTTGTCTGCTTTTATGATTGTGCATGTTTTAATTATGAATTAATTTAATAATAAAGTGATTTATGCTCAACTTAACTAATTTTTGAAAATAAAACAATTGATTTATGGGTTAATCAATTATTTAATCAAACTTTTATTAAAAACTATATTATTAAATAATGACAACTTGCTTTAATTAATTAAATAAGAATTTAATCAATTATTCATATGATATTAGATTTATTGTCAAAATTAAATAATACAATTAATAATAGATATAATTAAATTTAATTACACAATTAAGTGGCAAATATTAAATCTAATTAATTAAATATGAAAATATTCAATTAATCAAACTTTAGGATAAATGTGATTTATTGCCAAATAATTATAAAATTAAAGATAATTATGATGATTAGGAATATTACTAAGAATATTCCCCGATGCAGAATTTAAGATAATCAATTATGATTCGATGATGTTTAGATGTGCCTTAGGTTAGGACTTTGATGTCGATTTCGTTTGAATTGAAGATGTAGGAGATTAATGAACTTATAGCCCATTTTTGGGGTATTACATTTTTCCCCTCTTTGAATTACTGTGCGAAGCGCAGTGGTTCAAAGATAGTCTGTGTTTGATAAAGATATGAAACTGATTCAAAAGATAAACCGATCTCAAGATAGAAACCGATTGAAAGATATTGAGATAGGAGGTCCTGAATGACCAAAGATAATGTTCACTATAACAGCAATGAACCGATGATTGTGAAAAAGTGTCAAAATGCCTGATTCTGAACCTTAGGATTGATAAGAAGTGAGTGACCCGTTCTAGACTCGATTGTCTTAGCAGAACTAGCAAGTATCACATCCGAATCCTTTAGTTGCCGAAGAACCAAGGAAAAGAACACTATGATCCGATGGTTGCAAAAACTGATACAGATTACAAGATTAGGAGGATACCAGATTGACATGGATCAATGAATCTGATATGCCCCAAGTGATGATAGATTTTCCCCAAGCGATGAGGACTTTTTGATGAATCAGTAACTAGACGTGGTTGTTGTCTTGATCACTGAGGAAGATATGATTTCCATTGAGATATGATTTCAAATTTGATTACAGACTTTGAATGATGTGCAATACCATGCCCCCTTCGGGATGAAAATTGAAATCTGACAAGAAAAGTCAGCGTTGATAGTGAGAAGCATGCTAATTGATTTGAAAAGTGGTTATACATGTTCAAGAATGCGTTCTGCATCGTTTGGAGGTCCTGGAGACTGAATTTGACTAGGTTTGACCATGAGTTGACCATGGTTGACCAAGTTGAAATTTTGATAGTTTGATGTAAGATAATTAGTTAAGTTGAATACTAGATCTCTGTGATGATTGAAGGTCGATTATGCAAGCAGTAGACCGTCCTGGTTCAAAAAATTTTAAATCACAATTTTGACATAATAAACGATCTCAGATTTCAATTTTGATCCCGAAAATGGATTCAAAACATCGAAATTAGCCAGGGGTGCAATTTTCATGGAAAACAAAGCACTTTTAAAAATTAGGTCGAAAGCTATATAAAGGTCGGAAGGGTCATTTTCAATTCATTTCAACCCTTTGACTTTAGAGATTCTGTGGAGCCCTCTGAACGAGAAAAATGGTAGACCAGCGAGAACTGAAGGTACCTGTGAGTTCACACCATTTTGAGCGCAGCCGGAGACATGACAGACCTTGACAGTATGGACATTCGGTAGGTGGACCTCTATTCCCCCCTGAAAATGCATGTTTTTGATGATTTATAGCATTTTTAAATTTTTCCATACGCATTTTTAGCTTTTGAATTTTGTTTGTGTAGAAACTCGTATGAGTCCCAGTCCAGACTCGTACGACATTTCATTTGAATTTACTTTGTCATTTCAACCACACCCAAGTGTCATATGAGAGGGACCCTTATGTCGTACGACATTTCATCAGGTCCCTCTAAACTCGTATGAATCCTGGCGCAGTGTCGTATGACTATGGATTGTCGTTTGGTCTATTGTGGAATGTCGTACAACATTTGATGCCAGTCTAGAATGTCATTTGAAAAATAGAGTGTTAAAAACTCATTTTTAGGTCAAAAATCTAACTTTTCTAATCCTTTTGCCTGATTGCAGACACTGTGCCCCACCTTCTGAAACTTCAAAACTATGTCATTCTGATACTTTTGGCCTGATTTTGAATTGAATTTATGATAAAACACCGTGTTTCTTTATGATTTAGGTCGCATATCCTAATGTACATGTTCACCATTCTTATCCGGCCACCCAAAGATTATGTGTCACCTTGCCAGACCCTATGAGGGTTCATCTTGCTACATGTGGTTTTGAGCACTTGATACATTTACCCGATATTAGGGTAAATCATGACCTACTAACTACGCTGATAGAGTGATACCATTCTGAGACACAGACCTTTCACCTGCCTACCGGAGAGATCACTGTTACACCAGAGGACATGTATAGGATCCTTCATATTCCATTTCATAGTCCTCGTCAGCCTGAGTATGTGAGTGGAGGATCCACTAGTCTGCATGCTTTCAGATGATTGTTCGGTGATGATACCCAGCTGACTGGGTCTATATCCTAGGAGACACTCATGCAAAGATATGGGCAGACACATCATCTAGAGTGTATCATTGTGGGGATGATTGGAGAGTTGATTATGCCTAGCCGTCAGCAAAATAGCTTCTTGATGGGATGGGCACCTATGGTAGCACTTTTAATGGCTACACCTACTGAGCTTGCGTGGGGTCAGTGTCTGCTGGCTCACTTGTATTTCAAGATGCACGAGGTCGTGTATCAGGACTGCAAGACATTTGCTTCAGGAGCGTTGGTACTGCAGATATGGGCTTGGGAGCATATCCCAATTTTGAGGCCAATTTTTTAGACACAGAGGCAGCCATAGGACCCTATCATTTATGCTTATGCCGGCTATGTCACAAAAGTTCACATGGGACACACCGAGTACTTCCATCAGTATTTAGATGATATGACCTTCGTGATCTGGAGGCCATATTTATAGATAAAGGCCTGGCCTACTGCAAGAGAGTAGTTTTCATTCTTTTTCCAAAGCAGGGTACTGATAGGACAGACCTCCACCGTCTTGGAGAGATTTTTTATTACTAGAGTCTAGTGTCAGTATGGACATATTCAGGATGTCCCTCAGGATTATACTGCTTATGCTCGCATTTTGCGTGAGATAGGGCTCAGATGGGCACCACGGCTCAGTTATGCTGTATGTGCTGATGAGTACCATCATATCATTGGGAGAGACTGGGAGTATCACCCAGAGGTGGTGGATGCAGGGGTTACAGATGCATATGTGGCATGGCTTGCTGATCACCAGATTCACCAATTTTCTGATCCGACAGAGCTGATACCCTCCATGGAGGAGGCTATGGATGTTAAAGGGGCTCCTATGAGAGCAGGACCGAGACCACAGGTGGTACACCCTACTCCTCTGAGATAGAGAACCATGGCTCCTTCACAGAGAGCACCAAGATATGCGAGGCCTCTGCGTCCTTCTACATCTATAGTAGGTACATCTTCTGGGACACAGAGACAGAGCAGAGGTGAGAGTGGTACACTAGGCAGAGTAGGATCTGCAGATGATGTTCTAGGAGCTGAGCAGTTTCCAGGTGGTACAGGTGTGGATGACACATTTGATTTGGGTGCTGAGGTTAGACACCATAAGGTGCACAGGGTTAGCATTCCTTCACATACAGATCAGCCAGCATAGGAAACAGATATGCCAGCAGCTGATGCAGAGCCTGCAGTTCCTCTTACTTCGGCTGAGATTATCAGATGGCTTACAGTCCAGGTTCAAGACCTGAAGATAGAGCAGGCTAGATTAGAGGAGAGGCATCAAGAGGCAGATAGGCAGCGTACAGAGCAGTGCACAGAGATGTAGAGATTATAGGGAGAGGTGATTCATCAAACTGCTAGGGCCTCATATTATGTATCTGCTTACTATGTAGTAGTCCCTACTGGACAGAGAGTGCCCACCTATTCTCAGTACATGGCAGCATCAGAGGGAGCTAGGGCACTGAGAGTGGAGGCGATACTAGATGCACCACCTCCTCCTCCACCAGATGTAGAGGAGCATGCTGATAGTTGATTTCTCTTCTCATCTGTTACTTTCTCACTGATACATTATTGTGTCTGATAGCTCTACGGAGCTCATTCATTTGTACCCTGTGCCAGTAGTGCACCCCTGACTATTTGAGATTTTTGATATATAGATGAGATTGATATTTTTGGTTGTGACATCATGTGTAATTGTCATTTTTGTTATGTATGATGATATCATGTGATGTTAATGCTATGAGTAGTGTAGAATGTATGTATGGATCAATGCAATGCAATGATTTCTTTCATATGTATGAATGTTATGAAGATGTAATGATTATGAAAATATGTATGTTTATGCAATGGATATAAATGTAATGCAATAAATGTTTATGATATGATATGTAAATGCAATGATATACATGATATTTTTTGCAGGTTGATGAAGACAAGTACTCAGTCTTATGTCAAAAAGATGGTTAACCTAGGAGGATCATTGCTTGCGATTCTATGAAGAGACCTTCGAGTTAGGTTCAGCTCTTGTTAGATTTGAAGATGTGATTGAAGAATCATTTAAGCTTTGAAGTTTATTTAGCCATTGTGAGATCATGCAAACATGCAAAATGCAAAGAGACATGCAAGATGAAATGCAACCTAAGACCTAGGACCTAGTCACTGATCATATGTCAATTTGTTGTCATCATTGAACTTTTAGGTAACCGGATAAATAAATACAATGCCCACTAGCCATGAAACCATAGACATGAATATCAATTTGTATGCGCAAGAATCAATACAACACCCACTGGACAACAACCATGGATATATGAATATTGACTTTATTTTCAGAATGTCGGATTAGATATAAGAATCAAGGCACAAACACCAGGATGACCTGAATATCATGTCCATTTTGATATAGCAATTTGTACAAGCATCAAAACATAAATGTCATGATGACCTAAGTACGCCTTGCATTGCAAACACATCAAACAATCAAGAGATCATTCTAAATCCAATGTGAATTGCCCATAGTGACCCTTTATCATTCACATCCTTAGGCAAGATCGCATTTCATAGTAGGAGAAAGAATTCACTTCAAAAAGACAATAGTTAGATCAAACTTCCTTGAATTTTCTGGGTATTAATGGTCAAGGTATGCATGGCCATCCAATTCAAGATAGAAGCTCTTACAGTCGGACATCATTTCAATCTGGAATTTCAAAAGTTGTTAGATTTTCACATACAAGCAGAAGATAAAGAAAAGATTATGCCCCCAGTCATCACTCTCTAAATCCTATAAAGGACATCATCGAAGAGCTCAAAGGGACACAATATGCAAAAATCTCAATGCAAATCAGTAAGCATACAAGGAGATAAAAGCATGTAAAAAGCATAGATTATTTTCAGTTGAGTTTTGATGTTTGATTGCGTTGTTGTAGATGCAAAATCCTTTCTGGAGACAAGACAGACTTGACTGACTCAAATGAAGCTTCAAAGAACTCTGAGTGGATATGATACGTCTCAGATACATGGGAGACCATAGGATATGACATTGATTGCCCCCAAGTTTGAACATTGATAGGATACAGACACTTGAGCAGATTGGTGTACAGACTGACTTATTGAAAACTGGAAATGTAGAAACAAACCGGGAGATATGTACAAACTAAAGCAAGACTGAAAGCTAGGAAAGACCAAGATTGCACTGATAGATAGAGCGTTTGGAACAAGTGGCACCCGTTGGGTTTTCACCATCTTGGCAGAGATTCTATTTTTGCTACCAAGGCACCTGTTTCCAGGTCTTCACCAAGGCACTTTTTCTTTTTTTCATTTCTTTTTGTATTTTTCATTTTTTCAATTTTTTTAAATTTTTGATATTTTTGAATTTTTTTGAATTTTTGATATTTTTTTGATTTTTTTGTGAATCATCAAGGCACCTATTGCTAGGTTTTCACCAAGATGTTCATTTTTTCAGGACTTTTTCCAATTTTAAAGATTTTTTCAGGACATTTACCAAGCACTGAATGCCTTAGGCGTAGAATTTCTTCAGATGGAGAACATTGATTGGTTCTCAGAGTTGTTCTCCTTCAGTTGTTGAGATTTGATAGGCACCAAAGCCAAAAGTAGTAGTGATTACAAAGGGACCCAGCCAGTTGGGTTCAAAATTCCCCTTGCGTTCTCGATGGGATTGATTTTTAAGATTTTCTCTCAACACTAGATCACCAACCTGAAATTCTCTGTGTCTGACTTTCTTGTTGTAGCCTCTAGACATTCTCTTCTGATATACTTTGAGATGATCATACGCTACTTTCCTACACTCATCTAGTAATTCAAGTTCTTGTAACCTAGACACTCTGTAGTCTTCATCAGTGACAAGTCCATGCATTCTGATTCTAAGTGATGGGATTTCAACCTCAATAGGCAGTACCGCTTCAGACCCATAAACTAAAGTGAAAGGTGTAGCCCTTGTAGGTGTTCTGATACTTGTTCTGTAGGCCCATAGAGCTAGATTAATCATGAGATTCTTTTTCTGATACTTGTGCTGATACTGGTTCTGATACTGATTCTGATAATTGTTCTGATACTAGTTCTGATACTAATTCTGATACTGATTATGATAATTATTCTGATACTCGTTCTAATACTGATTCTGATAATGATTCTGATAATTGTTCTGATACTGGTTCTGATACTAGATATACTTGATAGCATATTTTTCTATTGCAAACTCCCAAGCAAGATCATATCATGCAGTCCCAATGTCTAGCAAGGTGGAGAACAAGAGGGATTGGCAAGCTAGTGGAAGAGATGGAAGACAAGAGAATAAAGGATAACGAAGGGAAGAAATCCTCAAGGGAAAACTCCTCAAGAATACCCAAGCTAGGGAAAAATTGTCATGTAAAGCGCATTTAGACAAGTAATGAAAGGCTATCATAGGATAAGTCACAAAAGCGTGATGCAAGAGCAGGAAAGGATGTAGTCCAAAAGAGTAGACATGTCAAGAGGCTTCATAGCACTATGTTTTACTCTTTCTTTCTTTTTTTATTAGATCAAGACCAAAGGGGAAAAGGATAGTGATAGGTGAAAATGAATGGAGGAAGATGGATATGAAGGCTAAACATGGAAGGAATGAAAGCAAGATCATCATAAGATAGCTCACAAAATAGTCAAATGTTCGTGTATAGATCAACATTGTCAAGATCAAAGAGAGAAGACGGAATGGATGAAATATGTAGAAGAACTACGCATAATGCCTGATTGCCAAGTTTTCATCATGGTACTTATCCAAGGCACCACAAGAGAGTGGTTTTCACCATAGGATGAATTTATTTCTCTTTACTTTTGCTACCAAGGCACCTGTTTCCAGGTTTTCACCAAGACACATTTTCAATTTATTTTATTTTTCATTTCTTTTTTTTTGGAAGAAGGCAAGCTTTTTAGATAATGCTCCTTGAAAGGATAAACCATGATATGCCAAGGATTCAAAATGACACACTCAAAGATGCTGATAGGGAAAGGGAGATGAAAGAGAAAAATGGAGGATAAGGTTTTATGTAAAGCGAGTGAGGTTGGAAGATAGGAGGAATAGGCAAGTGAGGAAAAAGGATAGGAGGTAGAAGGATAATGCATGGAAGGATTGTGAAAGGGTAGATGGAAAGGAAGGCAAGTTCAACATCAACACATACCTTGAAGGGTGGTGAGAGAATGGAGGAATCATGAATGAAGGAATACGTGAAGGAATATGGTGAATGGATAGCAGAGGTTGTGGTTTAGGCACATGAAATGGAAGAATATTTTTGGAGGGAGATGAAGTGGAAGCCTTTGGAAGCTTGAATGTCAATTTCACTTTTTTCTCAACACCAGACTCTTTCAAGAGAGACTTTGGAATCCATATAGCCGTAGGCTTTTTATTTCCTTTTGATGATCTAGAGAGAATATCTTCAATGATGGATTTTGGAACCCATACTTGTCTTGTAGTTTTTTTCTTAGATATCTCTTTTGACTTTATGCCTCCATGTCGATTAGAGGAGACATGGTGATCTTCTTTTTTTGATGGATTCTTGCATTGCTTCTTTTTCTTGTATTGAACTTTCAAGTTACTTCCAAAAGACTTGGGATTTGTGGAAGAGGGAGGATATGACTGGTTTAGATGGGTGGGTGGATGAAAAGGATTCAAGGGTATGCATCTATGTTGATCTTGAGGAAAGATGGGAGATGGAGGTATGTAAGGACCCAAGATGGATGGCGAATCAGGAGAGTTAGGAGGAGAAAGTGAAGGGACATAAGGACCCAAGATGGAAGGAAGGCATGAAGCCCTTAGTAGTGGTGGAAGAGGTCCAAGGATGGAAGTGGAAGATGCAAAAGGATAATCAATAAGTTCATCAGCATCTATATGACAACCAAGGATATCAACATCTTTAGAGTGAGCATTAGAATTTCCAATAGAATCATGGACATCTTGAATATGAGCACCTTCTTTGATAGGATTGTTCAAAGCTTGTAAAGACTTAGGAAGAGTAGAAAGTGGAAGTGAACATGGAGTGGTAGAAGAAGAAGATGAAAGACTTTAATCTTTACAAGGATCTTCGGATAGCATAAGCGCATAATTTTTCTCTTTTTTTTCAATAGGCTTAACATTGGAAGAAACACCATTTTTACCAACCTTAATGGAAGTATCATCTTTGGAAAGCGCAAGCATAGTAAGGTTATTTTGATTGTCAATAAGCTCAACAGTGTAAGTAGTAGCTTGATCTTGCTTAGGTGAAGACTTAAGACATGGTGGAATGCATGAAAAAGGGGGTATAGGATCAAAAGAACCCTGAGGTAGATAAGAGACATCGTGAAAAGGAGTGGATGACATGGAGGGTTCTTGATCTTGATCTTTCTTTATGTTCTTTTCTTCATCATTTTTAGAGTCCTCTTGACATGGAGCCACTTCTAAGGACAAGGAAGCATGTTGGGATTATATGGATGACTTTGGAAGAGATGGTGGAGGACTAGCTGAAGTAGGGATTATAGCATATGAAGGCTTAGGCTCTTTAGGTTTATCATTATTGAAAGTATTGGTAGCCAAGTGAAGGTTAGCTTGAGTTTCTTCAAGGGGTAGCCCTAGAGGATAACTATAGGGAACCGCATGAAAAGTATCAGGGCTTGTGTCAGATGAAGGTTCTGTGAAACATTTGAAAGACTCAGAAGCTTTAAGAAATATATGAGTATTGGAGGAAGTAGGGGATGAAAGGGAACCATCACCAGACAAAGGTTCAGCATTAACATGATCTTGCTTGAGAGTGTAATCTTTATTTTCAGCTGGAGAGTTCTTAGAGGAGAGATCCTTATAGTATTGACGTTTCAAGCTAGCACGATGTATTTTATAGTCCTCAACAGTAGTGGATGGATCATAATCAAGGTATTGTCCATAAAAGCCATCAAAGTCTCTTTCAAAATTAGAATCATATGGATCACCATCATGATCTATCCAATGTGATGGCCCATTTGTAGTAAGCAGGAATGAACGATGAGGAGGACTCTTAGGAACAGAGGTGTCATAGGTATCATTATATTGTCTATCATCATAGTCATCATAGTCTCCAAAGCTAGATGTGTCACTCTCCGTGGAAGAGGTATCATATTGCTCAAATTTTTTCTGGGGGCATGGTGACATGTACAAGTCTTTATCAAATGGAAAAGAGTATAGAGGTTCCTTTTCTTTGTCAAGTTTGTCAAGCTGGACTTGCATAGCTTGTAGTTGCTTCATCATAGCGGCGATCAGAATTTCTTCCTCATGTGTACTAATTCTTTGAAACATGTGTACTGATTTTCAATAGCTACTGATTTGTTCTTGACACAATGATATTTTTGACAGATTCTGGAACTAGGCTGGAAACATTGGATATCTTGCAATTTGACAATTTCTGACAACTCTCTCAAATTTTTCCAAATGACACTCTGTAGACTTGTACGACACTGGGTAGCCTATGAAATGATAGTTGCTAAACTTGTACGACAGTTGGGTAGCAATGAAATGACAGTTGACAAAACTCATACGACAGTTGCTAACAGGGTTTTGACTTTCTTGAATTTGTTGGTTTGGAAAACTCATACGACACTGGGTTCTCAATCGTACGACAGATGGGCAATACTAAAATGACACTTGACAAAACTCATATGACTTTTGACTTCTTGAAATGACTTTTGACTCCAGAAAGATTTTACGTCAATTTTTGCAAAATTTAAGGTCTTCAATTTTGGATTGTTTGCAAATTGTACTGTCCAGATTTTGAAGGTTATACCAGATTTGATCATTTTTAATAGCCAAGTAGATAAACAAGCACGTAGAATAGCAAGCAAGTGATTCCAAGCACATCTGAAAATAATGAACAAGGGCAAAAGCAACCTTGCGCATGAACAATCAAGTGACCAAATTGTGCTAATCCCTGAGAGTACTAATTGTGTATGTTCTGAAAAGTTTTGCAATAACACACATATACCTGAGAATGAAAAAAAATTAGCCTCTCTAGGGTTTTTAGTAATGGTTTGACTCTGCAACTTTTATGATCCAAAGGGGTGAACTCCAATCTCGGTGCACCAGGGTTTTGACACAGTCCGAGAACTTAATCTTCAAGAGCTACTAGGGAGATCTTACAACCCAACAATGAACCATACCCATCAAGATTTCTTCCACAAGGACATTTATATAGCGGCTGTCACTACCATGGTGAAAATGGCTATGACCGCTTGACGTTTCGTCAACGCAGTTTTCCCTGTGAAGGGATTGTCGGCTATAGTTAACCCTCTCTAAAGATGACTCACAATAGTATACCACAAGGGGACTTGGCTCTAGATCCAAGGTTTTTGACACCTTTTCACTTTTAACCCAAACAAAGCAAGTAGATTAATCCGACACGCTAAGACAAAGTTTGTTTCACCAAGGTCTGTGATATCAACTCCACGTGATCTATCAACCTCTCCGGGGAGAGAATGTATCAATCAATAAGAGAAGACACATTAACCAATTTTGATTCACCAAAGCTCGTGATATCAACCCCACATGATCTATCAACCTCTCCTGGGAGAGAATGTATTGATCAATAAGAGAAGAGACACTAACCAAGTTGAATGTGAAACACACTAAGTATCCTCCCTACCTACAAGGATTCTATCATCAAGAAAGATTTCACTAGGAATCCAATCTCTCAAGAATCATGAATAGTGTTCATAGGGCCTAATTACTATGTGAGCACAAATATATTCCCGAAAGCAAATCTACCAAAAGCATCCAAAAAGTAGAAAGAGGAACACTTCACGCTTACAGCAAATATGCGTTTACACTCACACAAGCTGAAAATGAGTCCACAACTTAGAAAACAAGTGAGTTCCTAAAAGCACAAAAGGGTTGCCAAGTGGAACACTTAACGCTTCTGTCCTGTTGACCCCTCCCCTTTATGGCACTGAGATTGCAACCACGGGGCAGAAATGAGGGGCCGACAGATTAGCGAGTCCAATAACCCAAGATAGCAATCAAGATCAATCACAAGTATTCTAAGACGACTTAATGAATCCTTAAGGGGTCACAACCTAGTATCAAATTATGCAAGTGTGTAGAAATATATCAAAAGCATGAAAAGATGCACACAAGCTTGACACGTGAGAGATTTATTTTAAGTCCAAATTGAAATGTTTTCAGAAGAAGGAGAATGCCTCGTGATCCTCACAATGCGCTTAGTAGATTTTACCTAATTTTTAGCAATTCTTGCACTTTTCCCAATCAAAACTAGCAGAGAGCAATAAAAAATAGAGAATTTCAATTGTCAAAATTAGCAGTTAGCCAAAATATAAAAATCAAATCTGATACTCTACTGTGAAAAATGAAATGACAGTCAAAAACTAGTATGGAAACTCGTATGACAGTGGGTATGCTCCCAGACGACAGTCTAGAAACTCGTACGACACTAGGTATGCTACCATACGACAGTTGAGCTCCCAAATGATAGTGGGTATGTAATGAAATGAGTCTCGATCTGATAGACTATCGTACAATAGTGGGTCCAGTATCATACGATAGTGGGTATGCTCCCATATGACATTTGTCAAAAACTCGTACGACAGATGTATGGACAAAAATTAAAAATCACAATTTTGCACAGATCCTGAGAAGAAAAAGATAGAAATTGATAGAATTGAATTGGAAACCCGTTTCAGGGCCCCACGGTGGGCGCCAGAAATGTGTGTGTGAAAATTGTACCTGATCTATAGACACAACACTCAGTAAAACATTAGAGGTTAGTGATAATCAAAATCATGCAAAATTGAAATCTAATCTAACCAAGCGATTTACTGCCTTCTAATAGGTGCGAGATTGATGTTCTCAGATTGTAATCGAGATCAGTGACCTAGACGACACCTAAATGAAGGATTTGAATGCAAAAGATGGATATGAAATTGAATGCAATTAATCTATATTTTTGATATTTTCTATGCAATAAGAATGATAAACTGATATGCTATGGATGCTAAATGATCTAACAATGAAGATTCTAACAATGATATGAAAACTATGAAATTCTATGCTAAGATATAAAAGCTATGCAATTGAAATTGATCTCACAAAGCTTTGAATTCGCAAGTTGATTTCCTCAGCCTCCAATTCTCCAGCGTGATTGTGCAAAAATATGAGATGAATTATGAAGAGCTGAAGCCTTAATTTATAAAAATCCAGGGCTTTGGAGGTGCATGAATAAAAGTCATAAATCATTCAAATAACTCAGCTTGATTTTTGAGTTATTTTTAAATAAAGGATAATTAACTCACAAAAACATGCAAAAGCTAAGCTTTAACTCAAAATAGAGTTTAGCTTTAATTGATAATTGATAGTTGTCTACTTTTATGATTGTGCATGTTTTAATTATGAATTAATTTAATAATAAAGTGATTTATGCTCAACTTAACTGATTTTTGAAAATAAAACAATTGATTTATGGGTTAATCAATTATTTAATCAAACTTTTATTAAAAACTATATTATTAAATAATGACAACTTGCTTTAATTAATTAAACAAGAATTTAATCAATTATTCATATGATATTAGATTTATTGTCAAAATTAAATAATACAATTAATAATAGATATAATTAAATTTAATTACACAATTAAGTGGCAAATATTAAATCTAATTAATTAAATATGAAAATATTCAATTAATCAAACTTTAGGATAAATGTGATTTATTGCCAAATAATTATAAAATTAAAGATAATTATGATGATTAGGAATATTACTAAGAATATTCCCCGATGCAGAATTTAAGATAATCAATTATGATTCGATGATATTTAGATGTGCCTTAGGTTAGGACTTTGATGTCGATTTCATTCGAATTGAAGATGTAGGAGATTAATGAACTTATAGCCCATTTTTGGGTTATTACAATTACAAGTACTATTAAAATAAAAATACTATTAGAATACAAATATACAATTAGTATTACTACTGGGGTTAGGGTTTCCGGTTAAGATAATGTATAATATAATGGCTAGGTTTACATTTATATCATGGTTTAAATTGTCATATATAATAATGGACTCCCTATAATTAGTGTTAACCTAATTGGCTAAGAATCCAAATCACGTAATATACACATTTGTTAAAGTCCTTTGTTAAATGAACCTTTTTTCGTACAATACTATGGTGCATAAGTTAAATTTTGACCAATACATTTTAGTTTAATTTCAAATTTTATTTTTTTTCCTTTAATCCATGTTTGTTTACTAAAATTTAATTCTACCAATTAATCCTTATTTATTTTTTTAGTAAGTTCTGTCAGTTCCTATTCTACCTAGGGGGCAGTACCCTTTTGTATTCCTTGAAAATAAAGATTACATATGAGGGAGAGCCTACAGATTACAACCAATAATGATTAGTGGAATAAGTACATTATTCCATGACCAATTTCAACCAATCTTGCTCCTATCTCCTCTAGAAAGATCTTATCGTTTGCTTGGAGAAAGGCTCCAAACTTCACCTCATCGTATTGCTTAACACCTGCTTTGAAGGTAGACCATGCCTTCTTCAACAATATCTTTTTTGCTTCAGCTTCCAAAGCAAAGAAACCCAAAAAACCATTGCTTGTTAGTTGGATATCAATGTTGTCCATTGCCTCTGCCACCTCTAGGTATATTTCATCCGCCAGGATTCTACAGGCCAGTCCCCCACCATGCAGAGGGTGCCCGAAAAGGAAAATCTGTATGATCGATTGCAAGAAATCTGCCACCAATATGTCATCATGGACATGACCACTAGACCAGAAGTCACCCCCCAAGATTGACACCATAGTCACATGCTCCTTCTCCTTCGCTTTGCTAAAAATCCTCTGTAATTGCTCCTCTGGTGTTTCCTGCAATGATTCCACCTTGCTACACCGACATGTTACGCCCAGTTGATTTGCCATTGTGTTGTGAAAAAACACAAGAACAGAGGAATATAAATAGAACTATCTGCATCCTTATCAAAGAGCTTCCACGATGAAACATGAACTGATTGCAACATAGCCCAAGTTCATGAGATCGATCACGAGTCTCTCATGCATGCTGTCAAAATTGTCCCTTCTCTCTGTCCCAATATCTTAACTTGATCTCCTTCGCTACTTCAAATAACTTGGAAGTGACCTACACATCTATCCACTTCTATAGCAGTCATCCTTACTCCTAAATACTTACTAATATTGAGTGAGGACGTGATCTCGATATTCTGAATAAAAAACAACCAAAAAAATTTGAAAACAAATGATTTTGTTTTCGTAAATCTAGAAAAAAAAATGTCCTATAGTGCATTTTTTGTCGAGAGGATAGCCAGCGCCACTAATATTCAGAAAGTATGAGGCGACTGATTCATGGGAAAATGCACGTCCGAACATTGACAACAAAACTCTCTACCATTACCCTACACCTTTCCTTGTGAAAGTACACTGCTCTTCTGAAACCAATCAATCCTTGTTAAGATATAATTCTATCATATAGACCTCTAAATAAATTTGTGCACATATCAACTAGTTTTTCATATATTTTTAAAAAATTTCTTCGTGAACCATAAAAATAAATATAGCAGATGTTTTCAACTATCAGTATTATAGTTACCAAGGTATATATCGTAGTTACAAAATGGATGTCAAAAATTATATATAGTTATACCATTAATGACCTAATTTTCAACAGTTATTTTAAGCCTTTGTAAGGAATTGTCTGTAATAGATCTATGGCACTGATTTACACAAACTGATAAAACCACTCAAATATCAGAATATGATTTTTAGCTATATTCCATGGACTCCTTAAGTCAGAAATGTCATCAATAAATATACTTTTAATATCTGTTAGAAGCATACATTTGTAAGCTCCAATCTAAACCAACGCACCCAAAATTGAAAATAATTTACATCTATCATGAAAAATGAAATTTTAAAGAAGCATCAAAAGGGATCAAAGAGGAAAGTAGCTTAATAGTATACATCACACATGAAGGTCCCCAATATGTATGGGCATACGTAAAAACAAGGAAGCTTAAATTTATGTGTCAATAGGGCAACTTGCTCAAGCACCCCTGACTATGCTCCCCATTCAATGGCGTCATTGTCTTGGCGCGTTGTGGGTCGGCCTGAATAGTGTGCTGTAGTCTAACACAAATCTGGATGCTTGAATGCCTCAAGTTGCATACTCTATCATGAGCTCCAGAACTGCATCTACTACCTGCATGCCCCAGGAAGTCACCTCAGATTTTTGAATGCACTAGTGTTGTCCATCATCTCTACATAATAGGTAACTGTTATTTGTTTGGTCCTGCTTGAGTGTATCGATTGATAGAGGTTGCACAATTACATTTATAATGCCCTATATGTAATTGCATAGGTGCGCTATGCCAAGCATTATGTAAGTTTATTATTGGGTTTTTAGTTTATTAGATGCCTAAATTTAATGAACTATAAGTAATTAACTATATAATTCGGTATTAGGGTTGGGATTAGGGCTTAGAATTAGTATTATTGTCATGGTTAGGGTCCACATCATGGTTAGTATTGTGGTTAAGGTTAGGAATTTGGTTGCGATTGAGATTAGGGCTTATGATTAGGATTATCATTAGGGTTAGCATTTACAGCATGGTTAGTATTAGGGTTAGGGTTTGGATTAAGGTTAACCATTAAACCTAGGCATATGGTTTGGGTTAGGGCTAGGGTTAGGATTGCATTTTTTTAAAAAGGTTAGTGTTTAATTTGGTTTAGTGTTGGAGTAAAGTATCAATTTGGTTTAGGGTAATATTTCAAGAGACTAGTTGTTATTTTTTTATTTCTTCCTTATAGGTCATTAATTCAAAAAATTATCACATATTTTAATTTGAAGTATATCTCTAGAAAAAATTATTGTTTGCACAATTATAGAGATATATTTTTGCATGTCTATACTAATCATATTATGTTAATTAATGAAATAATAGAAACATCATAAAATTGTTAATTGAATGTGAAGAGAACAAATAGATATAAATAATATTTAAATTTAAATCTAAATATAAAATAAAATAAAATAATGATCAAAATCTAAATCCAAGAGAAATATAAATCTAACTCTAACTCATTGAACTAAAACTAAATCTAAATGTAAAGCTAAAACTAAATCCAAATCTAAATCTAAATCTAAAACTAAAATTATAACTATATATAAAAAATTATTAAATATAAAATAAAAATATCACCCTTAAATTTATATTTGGTTGGTTGCTTTCTAAAAAAAAGGGCTTCGTACAAATGAAATGAGGAGACACTTGTTTATAAATTGAGAGCGTGTCTTTATGTTCCCCAAAGATGTTAACTGAACTCTAATCATAGCTCCCTTTTTCAAATGTAACCATAAACTGAAATACAACTATAATTAGGACCTAATTAGACCTAATGACACTAATTAGACTCAATTAGACCAATTAGGACCTAATTAGACCAATTAGAACAAATAGGACCTAATTAGACTCAATTATACCAATTAGGACCTAATTAGACTTAATTCTAGACCAATTAGGATGGTAAAATTATACCCGATTAGACCAATTAGGACCAATTAAACTCAGTTAGACTCATTTACAACTAATTAGGACCTAATTAGACCCAATTAGGACCTAAATAAAAAATATAGGACCTCTTAGGATGTAATTAGACACAATTATACCAATTACGACCTAATTGGACTTAATTGTAGACCAATTAGGAAGGTATTCGGCCCAATTAGACCAATTAGGACCAATTAGGACCAATTAGAGTCAATTAGACTCATTTACAACTAATTAGGACCTAATTAGACCCAGTTATGACCTAATTGGACAATATAGGACCTATTAGGACCTAATTAGACTCAATTATACCAATTAGGACCTAATTAGACCATATAGGACATATTATGGTAAGGGTTTGAATATGGATCATGTATGATTATACTTAGGATATAATTGAATTTCAATTAGAGCTACAGTTTGGGTTATAGTTTAATTGTATTAGGATTAGGGTTAAGTTGAGTGTTGTGTTTCAAGGGTCACATTTTTTTTTGGATTTTATATAAGTTAGGATTTAACTAGATTTAAAATTAGGGTTATAGCTCATTTTGGTTTAGTATAATGGATAGGGTTAAGTTTAGGACTTAATTTATCAAGTGACCATATTTTTTTAATCTATAAGGTCGGTGAACAATTATCTTAAATTTCCATTTATTTAAAGGAAGAAATAACCACTGTCAACCCAATTCACCTTCCATTGGCCATATGAAGAAGTTTACACATCTTCTGAAGCAAAACACAATGCTCCATCTATGGAAACCTCCCGTGTGGAGATTTGGTTTCATGAAAAAGGATCCAATCCTCTCAATCTCTTCCAGCACTCCTTCATGTCCTTCTGGGTGCAATCTCCAGCCTCTACCGAAAGCAACCAAATGCCAATCTTAGAGAAAGATAAATTCTATCCTCATAACTATAGTTTTCCTACAAATAAAATAAAAATCCATACAATTTCTCTTCTCGAATCCAAATTCATATCCAACCCCCTCTCTCATAAGTGATCTCTTTATATATAGATAGGAGGGAGTAGTCGCATGGGTATTCCAACCGATGCAACCATCCCAACTATCCACCAGTTATTCGTTAATAATATGGTTTGCAAAACCATTCCTGTGAAGGGATAAACAAATTTTATTTAGGATTACGCTTAGGGTTCCACTTATTTCAGTATTGAGGTTCAATTTGGATTAAAGATAGTGTGAGTGTTGATTTTGGTGCTTTTTTATGGACAAGGTATAACGTAGTTCATGATTATGGTTCAATTTGGTTAAATGTTCAAATAGTTTTAAGGTTATGGTTTAATTTGGTTTACTATTATGATTAGGGTTTCAGTTGATCATATGATTATACACACATAACAATGCATGCATGATTCTCCTGTATATGCAAACATATTCAATTATGTTATGCTTTGTGATTTAATGGATTGTGTTCAATTTCCTTTTATGTTACCTTTGAGCATGATGTGGCATACTATTGTCAATTTTTATTGATTATTAGGATTAGGCTTCAATATGCTATTAGATGTGGATTGTAGTTCACATTTAGGATTTGGTGTTAAGGTTTAATGTTAAGATTATATTTATGGTAGGGTTAGAATTTTGTTTGGGGTTAGGGTTAGGATCATGGTTAGACTTGGGATTATGGTTAGGCTGTTACGAATGAATGCTACATAAATCATACGGGGGAGTATTCGTAGCCATTTTGTACTTGTTGTTGTTGCATTCATGACTGTGATTGTCATTGATGTCAACATAGTGATCTACTGAAGATTAGCAGAGAAGCAGACAGTGTTTGAGTTAGTGCATGTGTAGGGTTCAATTTACTTTAATATTAGAGCTTACGATTAGGATTGTCAATATGGTTAGGCTTTACATCATGGGTAGTATTAGGGTCAAGGTTAGGATAAAAGTTTAAGTTCATGGCATAGTTTAGGATATGGTTATTTTGAGGGTTCGTGTTAGGATTAGAATTTAGAATTTAGGTCCATGGTTAGGGTTAGGATTATGGTTAAAGTGAGGGTTTAGATATTGCTTATTATTTAGGTTAGGATTTTGGTTTTGATTAGGGTTACGATTTAGGGATTATGATTACAATTATCATTAGGGTTATGATTTACATGTTGGTTAATGTTAGGGTTACCTGGTTAAGATAAAGGTTTATATGCATGACATGGTTAGAGTTATGGTTATATTTAGGGTTCATGTTACAATTATAATTTAGCATTTAGGGGTTCGCATTCAGGTATAGGGTTTAGCATAAATATGATGAGGCTTGACCATTTAGGATTAGGGTTTAGCATTTAGGATCTATGGTATGGTTAAGATTAGGTTAGGGTATTATGTCTAGGGTCAGTATTTTTTAGGGTTAGGGTATTATGGTTAGGGTTAGGGTTTTGTTAGGCTTAGGGTATTATGGTTAGGGGCAAGGATTTTTTTGGGTTAGGGTTGAAGCTAAGTATACCTAGGTATTGATTATGGTAAGGGTTTGAATATGGATAATGTATGATTATACTTAGGGTTAGAATTGGAGTTCAATTATAGCTATAGTTAGGGTTATAGTTTATTTGTGTTAGGATTAGGGTTAAGTTGAGTGTTAGATTTGAAGGGTCATTTTATTTGGATTTTATATAAGTTAAGATTTAGCAAGATTTAAAAATAGCGTTATAGTTCATTTTGGTGTAGTATAATGGTCAGGGTTAAGTTTAGGACTTAATCTATCAAGTGACCTTTTTTTTTAAATCTTTGTTAGGGTTAGGCTCGTCGTCAGTTTTAATGTGTAATATGATACAGAGTTAAGGTTGGTACTCAATATACTTTTTTAAGGTTTGTAATTTATATTTATTCAATAAGTTTCTCCTCAACTAATATTTTAGGTTTAAAATTTATTTGACTTAAAATTTAATGATGATTAGGGTTAGGATTGCAATTATTTGTAAGGTTAGTGTTTAATTTGCTTTAGTTTTGGAGTAAAGTCTCAATTTGGTTTAGGGTAATATTTCAAGAGACCTCTTGGTAATTTTTTCTTTCTTCCATATAGGTCATTAATTAAAAAAATTATCACATATATAAATTTGAAGTATTTCTCTAGAAATTTTATTGTTTGCACAATGATAGAAATTATATAATATGACAACATAGCCCTACATATTTTTCTTCAAACATTCAAAACCACATATAATAGTAGAAATTAAATGCTAAATATAACTAAAGTATTATAACTAAATCTTAATGATTTTCCAATTTTAAATAAGTAGAATTTGTTTCACCATTTTAAACCATTGCAAATGAATAATATAAATAATCTAAATCTAAAGCAATATAACAGAATTGTCCTCCATATTTAAGTTTAAATCTAAATATTAAATAAAATAATTATTAAAATCTAAATTTAAGGCAAACATAGATCTAACTCTTAAATTAAAACTCAATCTAATTTATAAATATAATATTATTATTTTGATTTATATTATAATAATAATATATAATAATTTATCTTAGAAGATTATATAATACAAATATATATTATTTTTATTTAACATTTCCAATTAATTATAAAATAAAATATTTATTTACTATGTTTAATTTAAATTATAATATTTTGTAAGGGAAAATATATCACACATTTGTTTACCTAAATATTTATTAATGCATAATTTACATATAATAAATTTTAAAATATTTTAAAAGTATATATAAATGAGAATATATATATAGTATATTACATCATATATTTACAATATTTTTATTTACATTAGAAAAAGTGAGTTATATACTAAAAAAGAAAAAGATTAATGAAAATCCTAATTAAAGATAGAAACAAAAATTATTTCCAAGCCGAAAACTATGCAATATGTAGGGAGCAATGCATTTTAATTATATTAAATATAAAGTGTACAATAAATAACAAACGTGGTAAACTTTAATTGGTTCACTCTTGTAATAAGACTTCAAGTGATTTAGTCAATCAAATGATAGAAAATGATTTCTATCAATTATAAAGTTAAAAATGTTGCATCTAACTTTACAAAATATGAAATTTATTACAAAATACAAAATCTTAAAAATTCTAATTGGTCTATATAGTTTTATTTAATCACTAGTTAACACTAAAAACTCAAAAACTGATGCAATAGTACTTGCTTAGCCTATCGGCAAGTACTAATAAAGAAGAAGAAAGATTTTTCACCATTTTGAACCATTGCAAATGAACAAATTAAATAATATAAATCTAAAATAATATGGCGGGTTTGCTCTCCATATTTAAATTTAAATTTAAATATTAAATTATTAATGATCAAAATCTAAATTTAAGAAAAAGATAAATCTAAATCCAACTAAAAAATTAAAATTATATCCAAATCTTAAAGTATTAAAACTAAATCTTATAGATTTTCCTAAGTCCTAAGTCCCCGTGTCATTTTTCCTAAGTCCTAAGTCCCCGTGTTTCGACACTTTATTTAAGTGATTATCTTCCTCGCTAATCGAATGGTCGGCGCAATGCCGCAAAGTAAATATGCAGGATCATTAACCATGGCGGCATTGCGACAGCCATCAATGCATTGAACACTCAGCATGAAAGAAAACTGTCAAATATTTCATAAGCAAAGATCAACGGTCCTCATTTAAACTTATCCAAATTTGGTGGGAAAGGAAATTCACCTGTTGAGTTCAAACCGTTCGAATTGTCAGATAAGTTATGGCCCGATCGTGCAGATTGAATTGTCAAGAGTTAATGATTTTTGTGTGCAGTATATCTCTTTGATTGTTTCAATTCTAAAAGCACAAAGATAGAGAATTTGCAGAGCCCGGGTGAAGAAATTTGCAGAGCGAATTACCGTCTCATGGGAAATCACTAGAATTTGTTAGTACTATATGAATTGTTGTATCCCTGCTAATATTTGCCTAAATTTCTTGTTGAGAAAGTTTCGGCAACCTTCCTATACCAAGAGGACCGCCTCCTATACTTATAAAGAAGAACTTTGGTGATAATGGTAGAAGTTTTACCGAGTACTCAAATTAATTCAATGATCATTTCAAGAAGCAGTCAAAGAGAAAAGATGGAAAAGTAAGGAATGTGAAATATTTCAACAAGACACTGGTTAAGGGAGAGACAGTAGATGGTACTATCTCTTCGCAAGCGATTAACACTAAGACATCGACCTAGAAGGCCGAGCACCCTTATGGGGAGCATTGGATGCGGGGAACATAATATATTGAGCCCCTGTATATGTGGAATAAGCTCATGTGAGCTTGGTTATGATGTGTACAGAGAATGAGGAGTCTGTAGCTGAGAGCGCAACACTTGGAGGTTCATCTTCTATGTTCATGAATTTGGTGTTGATTGGATGACATGTGAAGTTGATCTACCAGTCTTTAATGCACTTACTCAACTTGAGATGGCTAAAAGGACTTAGTAGATATCATTTCTACAATGTTTGTTGATCAGCGTTTAAGGAGAGAAAATTTGTGAAGGATATCACTCATCTACCAGACAGATTGCGTGATCGTGTGAAGCAATCCCCAATTACAGCGCATTAAAGGTATTTAGATTTATATTGACTGAAAAGTTATGGATGCACCAATAGTTTATGATGTTGTTGATAGACCCAGGTATAAGTTCAAGAAACATCCATTTAAGTCTTGCGAAGATGATCCGGAGGCATCATTTTCACAAACCCCTATCGGGGTATTGAATGTAGAAGATATTAGGGCATACATTCATTGAAAATATGAAATCATTGGGGATGTAAACATATATAGTGAATTAGGTACAATGATAGAAACAGATGGATCAATGGTAGATGAGTTTAAACACCTATAGGATCAATCTATCATGAATCTTACCCAACTCTCAGAATTCACAGAAGTAGAATGGTTTAAGATTATTCTTAGCAGAGTACATGATCGGTTTCTTTGGATTGGAGATCATCTAGTAAAAATATGTGCACAAATGATACATGAGATAACAAGCCTAGATAATGAAGGAGCCTAGGTAACAATTTCAAAAAAGAACTTAAGGAAACAAGCAGAAGCCCTAACGCATTCCAAGTGGAATAAGAGAGCGATGACAATTAATGACATCTATCAGCCAGATGTTAGGTTGGTACTTTTCTTGTTGGGATACAAGTTGTTTTATAACAGCAGACCTAATTTAGTTTCTACTGGAGTTATTATGATGGCCTATCAGATGGTCAAGGAAAACAAGAAGTATAACCTGTATGAAGTTCTTGCAGAGCAGTTCATAGACAATGTGAAAGAGATAAAGAATAACAAATGTAAAGAATTTAGGTTCGGGTCTTTGTTAGTTCATATGTATATACATATCATTCACAAATTCCCTGGCATGCATGCCTATGCATGGAAAGTAGATGTACCTACTAGGATTCAGATTTCAGAGAGTTACAGGAGACAAGACAAAAATTGGGTTGATGGGGAACTATTTGCATGGATCAAGATACTTCAGAGGCAGATGAAGGAAAGGTATAGGATACCTGAGAGTCTAGTTGAGAAATATGAAGACGCTATATGTTTCATGGTTGAAACTGATTGTGTTGTCTTTGAGGTAGTAGTACCAAGAAAGAAATGGTGTTATCCTATGGGATATGAATTTAGTGCAGAAATCTTAACTATGCATGTAGAACATGTGTTGGCAGCAGAGGTAGACCCTGTAGAAGAAAGATGGGGAACTTATAGAGAGAAATCAGAAAAGGTAATAGAAGAACATGAAAAAGTTAGAAGAAAAAGAAAAATAAACAAGATTTTGGAAGATATTACTCCGAAGGTGGGAATCTCTAAGGAGCAGTTGATACGTTTAAGAACAAAGATGGACGCATCTTCTAGCATTGCCAATGATGCATGTATTCCTACAAAGGTAGAGAAAATAGTAAGTCCTACCATTGAAATTGTTGATTTGACAGCTACTCAAGAGGAGGCAGCACAAGAAGTTGTGCCTGTGAGCTTGCCTAGGAGATATAGATGATCTAACAAGTAGGGTAGTTCTAAAGAAAAAGAGGTACAAGTGAAAAGGAAGAAGAAAGAGGAAATGTTAGTTGAAAAAGATGAAGAGAAACTAGTGCAGAAGGATCCACAAACCTTGTGGAAGCCTGACCTTCAATCATTGCAGATGAGAGTTTTAAAAGATGGAAAGGTAAACTCAGTGGACAGGTACTATGACAGATATAGTTCTGAGGATCAAGCGATCATTGAAGATACTGTCATTGAGTATCTACTAGCCTTTGAGAAGAATATATTGGAAATTGAATGAAGCATCCCTAAGGAGCTTTGCAGAAAATTACGGATCAAAAAATAGTTGGCAAAATCAGAGAATGAAAACATAAGGAGTAAGGCTATCGAGGACACGTTACTAGTTGTCTCAATACAAGAAAGAGAGAGACTTTTAAATGCATTGAAACCCCTTCTAAGGACAAAGGCCAAACTAGTCAAAATCATGGCTAGAAAGTATGATGAAGTGATTGAGGAGACTCAAAAGGCATTAGACCAAATCCTAATGGTTGATATGCCAAAGAAGACATCACCTCCCAATGTTACTAAGCCCACATCTCTAGGATTGGGAGAAAGTTCCAAGGTAGTCGATGAAAGTGTACAGGCTAGCATGCAACCATATTTATTTATTTCTGGTGTGCCTGTGACCCTTGACACTTTGCACTATGTTAATGATCCATTTCTGGATTATTTTGGTAGTGCGATGGAAGTTAAAGAACAGGAATGGGTAGAGGAAGAGAAAATAGAGGAGAAACAAAAGAGAATATAGAGAATAAATCTATAATGCTTGAAGAAAACAAGAAAGAAAAGATCAAAATAGAGAAAGTTTCTGATGTTAGATTGGACACCTCTTCAATGTTGGCAAGTATGGCCAAACTGATAAGTTCAGATGTGGATACTATGGATGAGGATGAGCTGATGAGACTATCCTTTGTGGCCTTTGCTAAGGCTAAAGAAAGAGCAGTTCAGAAAGGTGACAAAAGAGTAAAGGTAATGACTAGGGCTATAGAAATAGTGAACAAGCTACTTCCCTCACTGATTACATTTCAAGAAAATGATGAATCTAAGAACCTTGGTATGGTATTGGATAGCTTTGGTAGTCATTTTGACTCATTTCTAAAGAGTGCGGAAGATATGGTAGAGAAGAACTTTTTGGAGAAGAAGATGAGACAAGTATGTCACTCCATTTCATTGGACTTAGACATTCTCAAGGCTACTACTGTTAAGGCTAAGATTTGTGTAGCACAAGGAAGGAAATTTACAGCTACTGCATAAGTCCTTGTAGGCATGTAAAGAACATTAAGGAGATATAAGCCAATGATAGGACTACTCTTGATAGTCTGATGGACAGTTATGAATCATCTTCACTAATTATGGGTGAAATGGATAAAGAGACATCCAAGCTATTGGACAAGATAAGTGTACTGGAAATGGAGAAAGGGAGAATTGTAGATAGATTTGGTTTATTGAGAAGCCAATTGACCCCTAAGCTTAGAATGCTTGAGATACATCTATCAAAGATGGAAGAGTTTGAAGGATCAATGACTATGTCTACAGCTACTGGACTCGAGGCAGCAGAGACAACATCATATGCACTGAATGGATTAATACATGTTAGTGAGCTACTGATAAAGTCATGGGTTGAGGAAGTGAAGACTTTGGAAAACTCTTTCCAAGATGTATTAAAATAGGTGAGTAAGAACAAAATCTTTTTGTTCTTACATTTTTTAAATTTTGAATGTACCTTTGCCATTGATGTTAATGGGAGAAGAAGACAGAAAAATGAGGCAGACCATGAATAGAAGAGACTTGTATTGTGACACTTACTCATTTTTGTAAGTGTCACCATCGATGCCAAAGGGAGAGATTGTTCACAAGTGATATTTTGGGGTAGTATGGATCACTTCCAAGTTTTCATTTATGGCAGCACTTATGCTGGACTAATCGCATGATGAGAAGATTGCTACTGGAGTCATAGTTATGAAAATGACTAAGTCCACAATTAGGATAGTAGGGTACAGTGCTACAGTTTTGGTCAGCGATGAAGATATATGAGGTATTATGGCTTGCAAAGATAAATGAATGTATATTGGGATATTTATATGCTTCAGTCAAAAGTGCATGAGTTTTCATGAACTGATAAGTAAGATACAGTGTTTGGAAGGTATGTGTTGACAGAGAATCACTATATCAGGGTATATGAGTAGTTGCGAACAATATGGAGAGTATAGTGGATATGGTGACGTGCTAAGTCAAGTGAATGAATTATATTGCCGACTATTTGCCAATAAAAGATCACCGAATACATAATGATCAATTCCAACTTTTTATTGATATGTTTTGTATGATATTTGTGAAGCCGAGTTGAAATCTGGTATGTAAGAGGTGGGGAAATATTTATTGTAACAAGAGTTTTTGCATGTGTTTTGAGTTTTAAGAATTTTACTCTCTGGATGTACTGATACAGAAGATTTATTACTGAAAATATACTGAAATTCCTTGTATATGTTTTGTTGTCTTCATGTGTGAATTTGGATTTCTGTGTCATATCTGCAAGGCATTTTTGATACATCATCTACAAGGTACAATGTGGGATTTGTTAATGCTCAAACTTGTAGATGATAAACAGGTATCAAAAACATTTGATTTATAACTCTAACACTCTGAACCGATGCATCTAACAAAATTTAAACACTAAAGTATTAAGGTTAAAAAGCCTTCTTCACTTTGGGTTTCAAACCCATGCGGCTTTACATTTCAGATCTCTTGCTTTAAAGCATTACAATAGTTATCCATGCCTTTGATATAGACAAGATACACTCAAAACATAGAAGAAAACTTAAAATGAATTGATTATTTCATTTGTTGATGGTGAAAAATGCAGATGGAGCTAAGAGCAAGGCCAAATCCTAGGGCATCAGAGTACTCTTCATAATCAGAAGAAGAGTAACTAAAGAGTAACCTTTCTCTACATCAAACTTCTCCTCAGCTTGTCCCTGTAGCTAACTAGATAGGGCACCATGCATCTCAACCATTCTATCAACACATACACAAGATAATCCATGCAATGAAACTAAAAGTAAAAGAACACGAAGGAGAGATATGAACTTTGGATTTTTTATTTTTCAATTTGCTATATCATCTGTATGTATACATAATTCTTTAAAATGCAAACCATCTGAAAATTAGCTAAACAAGTCATACTTGGTATTCTATAAAAAACTTCACCTAATACACTCTACTATATCGTAGACTAAAAAGTTGTCAATCAAATGTTCAAGTTCCGGTAATTACAAAGTGATCCTAGGAATCCCTTTATACCAATTAAGGATTGCATACAAGCTTTGGATCCCTTTAGAAAAGATAAAATAATGAGAACCATACAGGACAACAAATGACAAGTATAACACTTTCTTGTTATATTTTTACAAAGTTGCTTATTGACTTGGGCACCAAAATTAGTAACAATTTCCAAAGTTAGTTCAAATTCTGCCAAGTGTTACCTTATGCATATGAGATCCTTTGTGTTGTTTGCTTTGCTTTATGAAGTTGAAGAAGTGCCATCTGTTGCAGCCTTAGTGGATGTCTCTTCTTTCTTGGTACACTTCGAAGAATATTTTGCTTCCCAAGATGTATAAACTTCTTCATCTGGCCACTAGAAGGCCAATGCCTCATCTCTTTTAAGTAACAAAGTGTCCCATTCAAATTTTACCTAATGTATCTCTTTCCATAGGGTTTTCAAATGTACCTTGGCATCTTGTAATAGTTCAATTGTTTGGATAAAGGGAATATTGTTGTGTGCAATTAAAATGGTGGTTATTGTGGTTGACAATTCATCATCTATTTGTCCTAACCATCCCTCTTTATCTTTTATGGCTCCATCTACTTTGAAAAGACCGGGAGATATTTGCAAATTGTTCTAGTATTCATGTTGCCCTCATAACTGATGCCTTTCTCTCCAAGTTTTCCCTCTTTATTGCAAACTCAAATAAAGTTTTAACAAACTTATGGGTATTTCTTAACCATATATCCACAATGTGTTGAGTTTTAATCAAAGAGTAAAATGATTTTAACTTATTTGTTCTTGCAACCCACCTGTCCAAAATTGGGTTGACAGTGGTTTTTTCTTCCTTTAAAGAAATCAATATTTTAGATACTTGTTGACCAACCTTATAGATTTCCTTTGGCTCTATACTTGGAACTAATTGCAAAATTGTGTCCCTTATTTTCTCTTCATATTTCATGGACACTTCTAATTGTCCCTACTCAAACAATTGTCTTTCATTTCTCAATATATTGGCCTTTTCCAAGAGAGCCCACCATTCATTTTTGAACATTTCCCTTTGTGTTATATCTTCACCCTTCAAAGGAGGGGGTAAAGGGGAAGGGGGGTATTCAATTATAGGACTAGATGAAGAAGGCATAGTAGGGGAGGAAGATATATGTAGCTATTCTAATACCTAGATTGGGCCCTAATCCCCCAACCTCTTATTGGTAATATTTTTCAAAATTTTCAAGATTATATTTCCGCCTGGTTTCTTTGGTAGTTTTTTTTTATCCTGCAAGTTTCATATCCAAAATGCCAAATTTGTGTTCCAAATGTTGAAAACCCTAGGCGCTAGGTTTAAAATGCTTGTGAAAATCCAAAAAACCCTACAAAGGTTGACCAAGTTCTAATTTGCCATTACTTTTTCCAAGTGACTTAAGTGATCCTTTAAGCATGTGCGCTTTATATAATCGCTTTGTCGCCTGATCTCAAAATGCATTCAGCATATTCCTTTTATTTTGGCAATTCAGCGGATATGCTTTGTCGCGTAGTCTCTATAAGTCTGGAGAATATTCCCTTTTATCATGAGACTCAGTGGATGTTTATAGTCGCCAAGTCTCCAAGTGATCTTTCTGAGATCTAGTGACCGCTACTAGTAAATATTTCAAAGTTAAACTATAGTCGCTAAATCTCTACATGCAAAAGACAAGCAGTTAGGCAATCTCTTTATGGAATAATGAAGTCACCAAAGTTTCAGCGATAAGGAGACTCACTGATTGGTTGCTGAGTCTCTAAATAAAGGATAACAGTTTTGTTTCTTTTTAGTCTCGTAATCTCTGAATTCTCTGACAGTTACAAAAATCATCCAGTGATCTAGCAATAATGATAGTCATGTGTTCTTAGGTTCTCGACAGTTATGTTCTAAACACTCAGCGATCCAATGAGAGGGTTATCTCCTAATCTCACAATGGAGTAGTTAAGCCATAGTAAATCCAGTGACTTAGCAATAACCATAAGATGAAGGAAGAATCAATGGTCAGCGTTATATCTCATAGTTTTCTCAAGGTTAAGAAAAGTATCTAGCGAATTGGTGAATCAAGGGTTCTAGCTGTCTCCGAATGTTACCAGGGTAAAGAGAAATATTACGCGACTGCGAGATGTATTCAGTCGTGTGATCACCAGAAGAACATGGGTTAGGTAAAAAGGTTTTCAAAGAAGAGATATGAGCCGTTGATATGTTTGAAATCGGGCGGTGGTCGCATTATCTTAGGATTAAACCATGAGTTAAGAAATCTTGTAGCGACTATGAGATGAACTTTGTCACCCAGTCTTTGAAGTAAACTTGAGTTAAGAGAATCATCCGGTAACTGGAAGATAACCTTAGTCGCGCAATCTCAAGATGACTAAAGGTTAAGTGTCAGCTGAGGATTAAAAGGTCAAAAACACTATAAATTTGTTTGCCAAAATTGATGACGTGCTCACTCTCAATTGGTTGCAGAATATAAAAAAGGGTTAATAGTTTCTCAGTAAAAATGAGATAGACTATAGTCACTCAATCACTAGAGAGAATAAATCAAAGGTTTCAGCCTGTAGTCGCCAAATCTCCAAATATGCTTAGTCTCCAGATCTCCCAAGCCGTCGTCTTTACATGATTAAGGTAGAGGTGCACAAATAGTTAAAAAATGATGGTCCAATAAGGTTGAATGGGCTGTCAAATTTCTTGCATTGTTGAACCATCAAACAACTTAATACATGTTCCCTTGCTGCCCGCCAAGATTTACACATTTCCTTTCCCAGGTTTTGAATTTGATTCGTAATGGCTAATTGGCTTGCTTGAGCATGTAGGTGTGATTGACGTCTGGTTTGGGACATTTTAGCTAAATTGTCCAGTGAAGGTGTTCTTCTATGCTCTTAAACGGTAATTTTCTACACTTTATCCATTCCCATTTGTATTCCATTTATGGCTTTTCCTCCTGCGAATTGCACAAATCACTCTGTGTTATCGACTTGTATGAACAAATTGAATGAATATTTCAAGTGCATAGTTCTCTATTACTAAATTCTTTAGAGGCCGTGTATCATAATAGATTACGATTGTGAGCTTAGGGTAAGCAATTTAGCTATCAATTCAAAGCCCTAACCTTCCCATCAACCCTGTCGAAGAATTGTAATCATGAAGCGGAAGGAAGGACCTTGTGATCAGAATTTGTATCCCAATGAGATAACAAGATAGTTACCAGGGTCACATGGAATCCAAAATAGAGCAACCTATAATACTTGCCCTAAAGATTTTTTAATCAACACCCACGAAGGATACAAAGACCCTTTTCTAGGACTTGGTGTGACAAGTTTTGCCTTGTGGAGAAGAAATTACAATAAGAGAAAGGAGGCAAAACCTATCAGGAACATATGGGATTCCAATTTAGCTAGAATCATTGTCCCAAATGTTTTTTTTAATGCGGATTTGATACATGAGATTGCAAATAGGTACATCCCTAACACCAAATAGGTGCTGACCCATGATAACAAGGAAATTATCAAGATAACGAGAGAAAGTATAGAGGAGACATACATGCTAGATACAGACAAGGATTGGTGGCCACTTGATACAAATATGATGGGCCATGATTTTGAAAAGTTACATAATTTGTATAGAAGCAAGATTTCTCTTCACAGGCTAAAGCACTTGACTAGGGCAGAGAAGGCATTGAGTCCTAGAGACAAGCCTCTGTATCATGTAGATTTGTTTGCTCCATATGTGAAAGATACATACTACACTTTATGTCAGTGGCGTGGTGAGGATGCAACATTTAATATCCCCAATTGGATGTTGGTCATGTGCTTGGATATATAGGGAAATGAAGCCCACAAATGTTTTGATTATGCGAAAACATTAGCAGATGACATCCATAAGGCCTTCATTAGTATAAAGCAAGGGAAGAGTAGTAAGTTCAGGTTCTACTCCATCTTAATGCACATGATTCTATGGAGCGGACTCAAGATTTGGGATCCAAAACTCAGAGTCGAAGCCAGTGTTGATGGGGAGATGGCACCAGTCCAAGAGTGGACTTACATTTGGGACAAGGATGATAGCACATCATCCTATATTTTGTTTAAGAATCATTTTGTTAGGCCTCTGATGACTTATTTGAAAGGGAGTGTCCCATGGGGGCTGTCAGATAGAGTGAAGCAATTCCTCAGACCAAAGGATTTAAACCTAGAGATGGGAATCAATCACAATTGGGGGTCATGGTTTTAATACAAGGACCATACACTGATTAGAGATTTTGGAAGTCAAGTAGCACCCAAGGCACTACTGATCATAGTCACTAATAGAATTGCATTCTATGAAGTAACGAGGTAGCTTGAATCTACAAAAAGATATGCTCTAAGAGCGACAAACAGAAAGAGAGGTTCTTTATTCCCTACCCAGGTGGTCATAAAAGGTCTTCTGCACTTCCTATCAAGAAAGGGATTTGAGGTGATACCTAGCAAAATGAAAGAATATAACATGACCGATGAGAATTACATATTTTATGACCTAGAGGGATTCATAAAGGCAATATACCTAGGATCTAACACTCACCAAGATGACAAGCTAGAAGATTGGATATGTAATTATACATACTACGATGATGTACTCAAGCAAAGGGAGAGGTGGTACAAGATACAAAATTCAGAGCATCAGAGGTACAGAGAAGGTAACTATCAACCTGACTATAAAATGGCTCGTAATGTTGAGACAAAAATGAATATGCTTGCAACCTTGTACATTGATGTTGATAGCATGCCATTGCCCCATGAAATCAATAGTGAGGGTGAAGAGTGTAGGCCCACCCAAATGGAAATAGACTCTGGCTCTTCACCTACTTCCATTAGATCCCCAATTGGGCCTGCATCTAAACCTTCCACTCCATCTAATTCAACTGCACCCATGGAGGGTACTTCATCACCACACCCAGGGCCATCACCTACTATGCAGAAGCATTTCTCCATTCTGCCACTTCAAACACTAGCTCCTAATCATAAAATCCCATACACTCCATATGAGGCATTTCAAACACCAACTCATCCACTTCCACCTCCTACACACTTTGACATTGTAAAAGCAATTGAACTGGAGCCACCGTCTAATGAAAGAACACTTCCTACTTTCAAGTTAGGTGGAGGGTTGACTAAAGATATATGAATGGAGGCATGCAGAGAGTTAATTGGTGTTGATAAATTCATAAAAAAGAAGGATTTCAAACACTTTGTTCTCCAACAAGAGGCCATCAACCTAGTTGCTAGAAGGGGACTAAATTTTCAATCGTTGAGCGAAGAGGACCAGTCAAAAGTAAAGGATGAGGTACTGAAAAGGGTAGAAGAATTGATGGCAAAAATCACTCCAGAATAGGGGAGAGAAATTATAGCACAAAGTGGTATTCTTCTTTTGGAAGGTTGTGATATTTCGTCTGCCATTGCATTTGATAGCCTCATGAGGAGGCAAGATCTTGATCTCTCTAACCTCTCACCAGATGAAGAACAGAGCCTCGTATTTGGTTCTGCATTTGATGATGACCTTGATGTACTTGCCATTTGGTCATTGTATCCCAATACAAATAAGCCATCCATGATTTCATTTCAGGATAAATATCATGGACAATTGCTTATGAAAAAATCTTCTAAATTTTTGAGTGTACAAGCAACTAGTTTAGTTGTTAATGTGGCAAAGATGTCACACACAGTTGCATCAAGCAAAGAGGATAGGATTGTAGCATTAGAGGCTACAAATAAGAGGCTTCGAGAACAACTGTAGGTAGCGTGTGGACTTCCTAATGAGGGGATTCATCGTGAGGAGGTCGATAAATTGAAGACTATAATTGCAACATTAAATGTTGAGAACCAGAGATTGCAAGCCAATTTTAAAAAGACCATTACAAATTCTCAGACCAGTGATGCCAGTAACAATGCACTATGCGGTGTCATTCATTGCAAGACAGACATCCTTACAAATAATGCACAAGAAACATGGAATGTTTTTGTAGAGTTTGTCAACTTTCAGAATAAACATCTGCAGTGCCAACGCTTTTTGGCATGCTCACTATCAAAGTTGAACAAGTTGATAAGAGGCTTTAAATTCTACTCATCAAATTTTCCACCTTGTGTTCTTTCTGATCTTGTGGTTGATTTTGAGTGGAAGTTTTCTATTTTATCTGAATAGTTCTCCAAGCATCAGCTATACACCCACATGATGAGGAGAGAACTTACAAATTTTTATAGTCTAAGTGATTGCGGGATGCCCTCCATTTACGCCGACCACAAAGAGGGAGACAAGGCAACAAAAAATCTCAAGATATTATTTGCTTGGCAGGCTGAAATTCATAGAATGTGAGATATTGCCCTTCTATTAAGGTTAGTTTGTATACTTATTAATTATGAAATGATTAATTTGGATCTAAGACTGACTCATCGTCGATCTTTATCGGATGCAAGATTTGTTGTCTTCTACTGACATATCTGGTAGGTTTATACAATTTTTATAGAACAAATTTGTGTGACCAAGCCAATTACACTTAATATAGACTGCGCATGTGCAGTACAAGAAAATCTATGGTTTTGTAGTATACATTGTATCAATTTGTTTATGGACAAAGTCACGGTATGTATGAGTTGTACATTATGTGATGAATAATTGCAATTCTGAATATATATTGAACCAAATACATACTTAGACATACATAGAGCATACCCATCACACATACTAATGTGTCCAGATATTACTTTACTTTTTGTCTGTTTATTCAAAGTGATGGCTAATTAAATTATGACATCTAGAATTATGTTCATATCTACAAAGGATTTATGTGGATGATGATTTTTTGATCAATAGTAATGTGTAGCTAGGATGCACGATGCTAGTTTAAATATAGGTTTTATCAGGATAACACAAGCCAATGACATCAAACACAAAGTCGACACTTGTGATAAGGAAATGATAATTGTATGTCATCTAATTTGGACAGTCTGTAATGTAACAACCTACATGACCTGGACTGTCTAGTCAGAATTGTTATATACCATAGTGTAATGGCATAAATGACCTGTACTGCATATGAACACAAGGGGATATGTATTGTCCTTTGTAAAATATATGATATATTTCTAAAATTGTGACAAGGAAAATGAAGCTTATGTGCCTAAGTGTTCCACATGTTTACTAGCAAAAAATATTTGTAATGATATGGATTGCACTTGTCCCAGGCTACACTGGAGGTCTTTGTAACTTCGTTCTTTCCTACCAGTGCCCACACGGAACAGAGTTTGTACTTTTCAAATTATAAAAATAAAATAAAATTTATGGCTCTCATCTCTTACTTTATGATAATAAATTGTTTTCATTGTTTAGATTCTATTCATGTTTATGAACCTCTGCAATGACCCTGATATGTGCAAACCAAATTTCTTGGATAAAAAGAAAATAAATACAATACTGAAGAATTTTGACAACAACCAGTTCATCTTATATTTTGAAAATATATAAAATAAGATATTTCTTAAATCCATTGTTTATGTCAAAAACATGATTGCAAAACTTATGCATTCGAACAAAATCAGATGCAAAATTTCATAGAGTAGATAGTCATGATCATAAGAAGACATAGCCATAAATGATGGTCATAGCCATCACAAGATATTGAAGAGATAAAAATGGCATAGAATCATCTACGTGATTACATGGATTTCCAATTAAACAAAGACCCAAAGAAATCAACAAATCAGATAAAAATGTTTATCATTGTCATTTGACAAAGACCATCCAAAATGAACATCAAAACCTCAGGCCCCTATGTTGACCCAAAACCAAATTCAAGAACTTCAACTTGACTCAAGAGGCACATAAGAATATTAATTCCTCTTCTAAAATCCAAAAAATCAGTCTTATCATTAGATAACTATACAAATACCAAACTTTGTCCTTTTACAATAGCACCAATGAGAATTGTTGGGAGAATGGGTGACTGGTAAAACACATTACTATATCAAGCGCGAGTACAAAACATTGTGTTTTACCACCGGCAGGAACACAGAGTGCTAACAAAATTACTGGGTAAGCAATCATTTGTCCACAAACAACTGAAACATTAATGTACGACTGGTTGAGCTCCATATAAATGCACAATAAAACTAGAAAATATAGAAACACAATTACGTAGATGCCCAAAGCACACTACTTTTTTTCCACAGTTATTTGTCAGTTTAAAATACACAGTATGCAAATCATCAATATGAAACTCTATTGTGATAACATCAACTCCATGGGCTTGGCAATTGCAAAGTAATCCTTTGGAATCTCTAGGGTGGACTCTGACTTTGTCATGTACTGAACCCTTAGTATAGTCCAGCATAATTAGGTTGCTGGGGAAAAGGGCACAAATGATTGATAAGAAGTCACTGGGTAGCAGGTGCTGGCCCTCTCGCCTGGTGGCGGTCTCAACCATGGTGCAACACATTACAATCCTTGGGAGACATCCCAGCTAGTTCATAATGGCATCCTAAATGACCCTTGCTTCGACCGCCATAGACTTTCGGTCAACCACATATGCAAGATAATACCTCCATGCATTTATTTTGATTGTCAAATGACGGTTGCCCCTACTGTCTGAAGAAACTCTCACATCAACCCCCAACCACACAGACTCTGCATCAAAGAAACATTGCACGATCAACTCATGCATCTCAACTGGTAGTTCAAAAAATATGCGAAGTAGTGGATACATTTGAACACGCAACTCCAAATATCTGCATATATACTAACTACAACAGTCAACCACATTTAAGGATGTGCATAGAGAAAAAATAGATAATTATAATGATGAACAGAAACATACATATGTTTATAAACTATAAACAACTTTAAAGGTATTATGGCTGGAAGACAATACCTCCTACAGTGTGCTTCTGTTAGCATGTTCATGTCTAAGCAATATGAGCAAGCAATAGATGAATCAAAGAGTTTCTGCAATTGCCAAAAAAATAACAAGTATGTTACAAAAAACATGTTAATTTCCAATAGATAACTAAAAAATGTACCATACAAAAGGTCATCAAAAATTGATAATTCAATGTGAAGACAACAAATAGAGACAAATAATATATTTGTACTATGATCCCTTAAATCCTAGACTTTCTCATCTTTACTCGTAATATTGGTTATAAGTTAATTGTATTAGGATTAGGGTTAAGTTGATTGTTACATTTCAAGAGTCATTTTATTTCAATTTTATATAAGGATTTAGCTAGGTTTAAAATCAGGGTTCTATATATTAGGCTTGTGAAAAGGTAAAAAGTTGCACCAATAATTATTTTCTTGTTGTTCCTATTTCCAGTATCAACCTGTGTACCCCATGGGTCATTACCAATTATAAACCTTGTCAAAGAATAGGTAAACACAATCTTCTACATGCGAACTAATTACAACCGTCATGGGAAACTTTGCCACCACTGGCACTGTCATAAGACAATCTCCATCGATGATTCCTCGAGGCAGCTCCTAGTGGTGGTTGCAAAACATAACAAACAATTGTTGATTATGTTTGGATACTCCCAATACAAACAAATAGAAAAATAAAAAAATCCAATGCTGTCAACCATTCCCTAAGAATGTGTTTTTCAAAAAATGAAGTGCTCACCAATGATTGCTGCAATAGACGAAGCGGGCCCACCGTGTTTTGCAAAATGTAAGGGATCCTTCTTAGACCTCCCCCTCCTGGTGCCACCGGTGGGAAACACAAATGACTGCAAAGGATAAACTTCATTCAATTGGTCATGGTTAGAACCATGCATGTCTTGTCACCTCTAAGGGATAAGAACCCTACTAGCACTAAACCATGGATGCATCCGAACTGTGCTCATTGCAAATGGATCTGTGTTGGTAGTCAGGCTGAATGGCATGGCCCCTGACTGGTCTAGATCGATAAGAAAATGTCTGACGCATTCTGAGAATGCTTTCACTTGGTCGTGTGTCTATGGCTTCATTTTCATCACTAATTTCAACAACCCAATCGATTCATTCCACTGATCCATTGTCTGTAGAGGTGATTGAACATCAACTACCCTTTCGGGGCAATCTGAACTGCATGCACCCTGTTGTGTGTTCTCAATGCCCATATGAGGTGAACTGTCTATCTCTAATGTGACAAAATCATTCTCCATGTGGATATCGCCTGCATTCAAAAATTCATTTTACAGGCAATCGATGAATGCACAAATCCATACCAAAATTACATCATTCAAATAAAGAGTAAATGGCCACAAAACATTCACTTGCCACTAACACCTCCTGCAATCATGGCTGAAACCTTCAATGTGTGCTTGCATGCATTTCCCTGCAGGGCCCAAGGACAATCACACACATAACCGTGTTCACCACAAGGTCTGACCAAATAAAAAGTGCATGATGTCTGGCTTCTAACAAAGTAGAATCTCGGTCTACTTTCATCAAGAAAGCAATCATCATCAGGAATTGCCTTTGCCTTCTCTACACTTTTCTCCAAACTTTGCACCCTATAGTTCCTAATGAAACCAGCATCTTGTAACTTCTCCTTTTTCCTATAGAATGGTTCCATCTTGTAAATGAGGGTGAAGTATAGATGATCCATTCAATGTGTACATTTCTTTTGATGATCGCAAAGGTACCGCATCTTCAATGTGCAATGGTACAATTCTATGGCAGCATTTGTGTCCTGATTTGCATGTGGGAAGACTTTGGAGCTTTTCGCCCACATTTCTGTGTGTACAACATGTGGCTAGCTTTAAAGGAAATGCATTGTAATTAATAGGACAAGTATTGCAAAATACAAAAATGGTTGCACAAAAAGACAGAGATCTCTTACCTATACGGTCGTCCCCTTGACACCATGTCCTAAACAAATAGTCTAGAAATTGCTGCTGATCAGAAAACTCAACAAAAAATTCAGATAATAACCTACAAGTGATTTCCTCACTCTCACCCATTGTCATCATTATCATGCTGAGGCGTTGAAATATTGCCTTCGCTCGATCTTTCGATGCATACTTCTGCACGTTCTTCAGCCATGCCTGACGCACGTGCCAAGTGCATAGAATGACATGACATTGAAAAGATGCCCTGGTGCACATGAATAGGAGCATGACTGGGGTCGATGATCGAAAACTTGGTAAACATAATTCCATATGGAGTTGAAATGCCAGTAGAAATGGCTGGTCAAACAAAGAGATAAAGAACTTACTGAATGGCATGTATCTCAGCATTGGCATCGTCAGTCAAGAAAGCATTCACCGTCCACCCATTTTTTACCTCCTTTCCTCGTCTAAAAATTACGGATAGCCACCCTTTGATGTCCTTGATCGTGTTATGGGAGGACACGATCCATGCAACAAGAACCCCAGATTGTTGCTTGTCAAACACGAGCAACGAGTACAGTTGATACTACACGTGGTAAACACAACAATGATGACTGCAATATTTTAATGACATTTAACAAATAGGAAAGACTTTTCACTACTCACTCCAAGCATGATTGTAGATGTCTTACCCCATATTTGTTGGTGGAAAATGTTGAATCCATGAAGATTATAGAATTGTGTGAGTGCCAAACCATCATATCAGGCATCCATGGGGTTTATATACCCATAATGAAAGGTGTCCCATCATTCTATGGCTGCTACCAATAGAAGAAATTAGTTTGATCCAATTGTTTCCATTTAAGGATACTAGTGGGGTCATGAACATGTCTTTGGGCTCGACTGGACTTCACTCTTCTCCATGCATTCATTACATCTTTCCGTGTCAGGAAGGTATCTCTCCTCTGCAACATACCCAAAAAATATGGATCGGTCAAATGTCTGTCCATGACAGCATCCACACTGACATCCATTGCCAGTAGGTCCTCTATGTAAGCTTTGCATTCTGCAGAAAGGTGAGGCACAAACTCAAAATGTGGCTCGTTGCACAGATCATTTACACCATGACAATCTATACCATCCGTGTCTATGTGAAACATTTCATTGAAACTCAAAATAGCCACGTCCGGTCTACCAAACATACCCTTAACGTTGAAGTGGCACTGACAACCCCTTTTCTTTATAAAGTGTCGGATGTGTTTCTCTATCTGTGCATTGTTCCTCTTATCATCTGGCCTAAACAAACACCAATAACTACACATAAAGAAAGTCCTGTTGTAAACATTAAATGAATTACAACAATTTGTGATCACGATTATAATGATGATTGTTTCTACTCACGAAGAATATATCTTTGTTGTGTTTTCTCTGTACTCTTCATGTATGTGCTCTATGTGCTTCACACAAACAAATGCACATTTCATGCCTTCCCTCTTTGACTCCCCTACGACAAAAGCCTCAATTCTATTTACCGGAATTGCCGCACACAAGTCCATCACCTCATCATCTTCCACACCAATTGGACTCCAATCAATTTCATTAGATGAGAAAGGATCCACACCACCACCTCCATCTTGCACTTCAAGTTGCGCAAGCAGGTGCCACTTGCATTTTCTCCCCATCACCGCAAACTGCTAATAAAAACTATCAAAAAACAAATTTTTTGGTTCATTGACAACATTAAGGGGTTGTCAAAAAACATAACAGACGTGTCTAGGCTCCTTACATAATGCAATGTTGACAAAATTTCAATAAATATGAAAACATAACCCATTTTCAATAAATTTACACCAACACTATTTTCACAAATCCGATCAAAAAAAGTTTATCATCTTTTTATTGTCTTTGGTGTGTTTTCTATGGACATTAGCCACTGATTGCACGATTCAATGTAAGATGCACAATTTTTTTTAATTGTGCAAATACGCATTGGAAAACTTCAATTGTTTTCTATATTGTGCGTCGCAAATACCTCAATGTAAGCTTTACGGCCACTCTCGATGGGCAATGTTACACACATGACTTCTATAGGGATAAAATTTGGTGCAGGAGCACCCACAATAAATAATTCTTCATCAAAGCCCTACGAACTTCTAGATTAGGTTACATCTATCAATTAGGCATCTAGACCAAATCATAAGACCTAGTTCCAAGATTGGCACAAGTATAAGCCCTTGGTCAACTATGGTCAAAGATGGTCAAAGGGCCTAAAACCTTAGGATTTTGCTATTTTTTTTATTTCATGGTTTGGATCCATGTTGGATAATTAGATTTGGGTTTGGACCAACTTTGGTCACCTAGGATAAAAAGTTGCAAAATATTGCAACAAAAGTTGTAAAGTTGCCAAGCAACTTTGACAACTTTTGCCAAAGATTGTAATTAACTTCCCAAGGACTACATAGTTTAAAAATCAGTTTGTAATTGTTGGGAAAGACCTTCATAAGCCCTGACATGTGGGTGGAAGGTAATATGATGTAATTTGGCATTTGAAATCAATATAAAATATAACTATTTTCCTGCAATTCCGAGTATCAAATAATTCATACGGATGTGTACAGAGGCTTGAGCATGAAAGACTGACATTTTTGGTTGCACTTGTGTTTTGGTTTCATTAGTTCTTGATCGCATGTTTTGTTCCCCTCAGAGTTGAAAGTTATTCAAGTTTGATAACTGCTTTTTCGGATTAAGAGCCCTGAACCAGGGTTCCGCAAAAATTGTGGGTAATTTCCAATTCCACCATGGGAATTTCATGGCCCTTGGTGCAATTCATGTTTTTGATATGTTCTTTAAGACTTTTTAGGTGTAGGTCCTCAACTTGCAGGGAAGTGGATTTCTATTGATGCCCTACATGTACATACCCATGTGTGCACCTTCTGAATTGTGACACCAGTCCACACAATTCGCTACTAGAGAATCACCAAGCCCTGCGACTTGGTATTTCATAGTCTCAGATATATCCTCACATGATCCAAGCATTGGATTTGGATTTGGATGTATAGAAGAGGTACCTGTAGTGCAAACCATAGCCTGATTAGGCCTAGTTGCAAGCTGAAATCAGCATTCCATTGTGTCTTGCATTCACAATCAAGTCTTGTGCTCTTAGAAAGTTTTGCTAAGCCCAAAAGGATACCCAAATATATGATTAGTCGGTAAGGTTGTGTGGAATAGTGTGTTCGCAATCATCATTTATGCTTCTGAAAGGCTACAAGCCTAGAACTGGAACAGTAAGACTAATATGCCCCAAATTGATGTCTCTGTGGCATATGATTTGTTGCACTCTTGTGTCAAGAACCTAAATAGACCAATCAAAGTGTATGGTCACCCTGGTTCTTATTGTAACAATTGAGGTAAATTTGTGCATAATAACCTAAGTGTCTACTTGTAGGCTACTGATTAGTTGGACCTGGAAGACTTGATAGGACTCAGTAATTGAGTACTCTTGTAGATTAGGTTGTGATAACCTAGGATCAAGTCATTTCCTACACTTGTTATAGGTGTGAGAGGCACTTACTATTAGGGAACTTTCTTTTAACCCCTACCCAGAACCTTTTGAAGAGTTTTGAGGACTACTTTTGGTCCTTGTTGGCGCTTCTTGCTGACAGCTTTGCATCAAAATTACTTATACTATACCAGTGCATAAAGTGTTTTGTGCTTCCACTATCCACATTACTCAGGTTATCACTCTAACATTTGGCATTTTGGGCCCATCCCCATGGGCAATGTTATGCTCGTAACCTCTAGCAGCATAACTTTATGTTTTTCATGTGCATTTGCATAAGTTGTTGTGTGTTTTCGACATCGGCATAACTCGGGGCATCAAAGTAAGAATTGGGCCCCAAACTAATGGGAATGCTATGCCAATAGGTTCTATCAATGTGAACTGTTTTGTTTTCACTATCACCATAAGTCAGCTCTTAACTGTAAGATTTTTGACCCCTGACAATGGCCAATTTTATACAGATAAATGATAACTTCTATCGGTGTACCTTCCTTTTTCTATACCGCTGAAGTGTTCTTGGTTTTTTGCATTTGTCATGCAGATGAAAAACATGCTAACATTGCACACTCCATGTAATTTACCCTCTTTGCTGCGACAAATTATAGACACAAATTACACCCTCTTTTCTCTACTGTGAGTTCCACTTACCTACGTTGTTGAAGATTTAAGGTTTAATCAGTGGTAGTATTTCTCAACGTCAAACACTACTTTTCAATCACGCTTGTGTGATTAAATATATTTTGTGAATTTTAAGGTTTAATTGGCAGTAATATTTCTGCCATATTTGTCAACATGGATGAAAGGGTAAGTACGCAGGTGAGGGCTATTCTCTGTTTTGGCTATTCGGATCACTTTTTCTTCGGTGAGACACATTACAACCATTCCAATGGGCATTACTACCACGATAGCCAAAGCTAACATTGTTCTTGTCTTGCGAATGGAAAAGCCAATACTGTTTGTAAAATTGGTGAAAAGTTGGGTGATCACTTCATTACTTTTGGCCCCTTGCAATGGGCAATGTTCTATTGATACGAGAAATTATCACTTTCACTACTTACCTATGTTGGTGTACAAATGTTGGTTTTCAATCGCGCAATAGCAATTAAATATAACATGGACGAAAGGCAAAGTGCATAGGGCTACGCACTATTCTCTGTTTTGGCCGTTCCAATCACTTTTGTTTTTTCTGTGCATGACTACATATGGAAACTACTGAGTATTTTCAAACATTTTGGCATTTTGTTGTGTGTTTTTGCATGGTCATTAAAGGAGCAGCCATACCCTACACATTCAAGGCCAGACTGGTTTTTTTTTCCATGGACACCCAATGCCTATAACTATAATATTTTTGGTGCTCCTCGTGAATCTACAACCCAACCCAATCAAAACCCAAATCCATTAACAATTAAAACAATAATTCTATAGTAATGTGACATGAATACATGTTAATGTTTAAAACCCGAAACAAATCATATTTTTTAAACTATTCACACAAACTACTATAAGGATGTACTGTAACTCCCAAAAAATTCACACAAATACAAATAAATATAAATGCCGCTTAAAAAATTTATATATACAACACACCTGTTGTGGGCTTCTCTTCTATTTTAAAAATTCAGACACAAATCAAACATATTAATTAATGGTACATTGAAGGTCTTTAAATACTATGACATAACAACACGCCATACAAATGTGTGCTATGTCAATCCATAAGTAGTAGTAGAAATGGATAGGGACATTTGAATTTCAATTTAATGATTCAAATTTTAGGTTCATTCTTGTACATTACATGATTAATCAAGGTCAATCTTGAGCCACTCAAACATTAACTCTAGGGTAAAATGATAATTTACGTTAAAACAAAATCCATTAACTATTAAAACAATAATTCTATAGTAATGTGACATGAATACATGCTAATGTTCAAAACCAAAAACAAATCATATTTTTTTAAACTATTCAGACAAACTATTGTAAGGATGTACTCTAACTCCCAAAAAATTCACACAAATACAAATAAATATAAATAATGCTTCAACAATTTATATGTACAACACACCTGTTGTGGGCTTCTCTTCTATTTTATAAATTCAACTAAAAATACACAATCTTTTCTATCTCCTAGTGAAACCCTCTTCAGAGAAAACGCAGAGTACTTTCCCCTTCCAAACAGACAAACTACTACCAATTTCACATAAAAATGCAAGGTGCTTTTCCCCTTTGAAATGGACAAACTACTATTAACTTAACAGAAATCGTAGAGTCCTTTCAATCACACAAACCACTATTAACTTGACAGAAAATTTAGATATCTTTCAAAAAGATGAACCACTATTAACTTAACAGAAAATGTCGAGATCTTTTCGAAAGGATGAACCACTATTAACTTGACAGAAAACCCAGAGATCTTTCGAAAGGATGAACCACTATTAACTTGACATAAAACCCAGAGATATTTTGAAAGGCTGAACCACTGTTAACTTGACAGAAAACCCAGAGATCTTTCAAATGGATGAACCACTATTAACTTGACAAAAAACCCAGAGATCTTTCAAAAGGATAAACTAGTATTAACTTGACAAAAAACTCAGAGATATTTCAAAAGGATGAACAACTATTAACTTCAGAGAAAGTAATCCTATTAACATTGGTAACTTATAAAATGGAATTATAAGGAAAACTTCCCCAGGACTTCATTTACTAACTACATTAAATGCAAATGATGATGCAGGGCAAGTGAGTTGGTGGTAATTAATTCCCTCATCCTTTTCCCGCAAACGCAATTTACTACCTTTTTTCATTTGATGCGGAACTGTTAATGTCCAGTCATGTCACCACTAAAACTATTATGTGTTTTCCTTTCTAGCTACGCATGGGCGATTATGGAAAATGTTATGTGTTTTTTATAATATGTGCGCAAGTGTGCAATCACGCAAGTGCGATGTGGATAAAATAAATCATTTGTTGTCTGTGTTGCCGTCAAATGAATCGGGACATGCATCAAACAAGCGTGATCCCACAAAGTTTGAAAGGGCTTCAGTAAGTACTTCTAGGGATAATGCGATAAGGCCACCTATCCGCAGTTGTGAATGGGGGACCATCTAGCAATATCTTGACGGTTAAATCATTTTTGATCTCACGGTTGGCGCTATCCCTTAATCCTCAAGATGAACGTCTATTATCTTAACAAGATCGTGCCTCATTGCCACGTGTTTTCCTTTCTAGGTGTGCATCAGCAATTATGGAAAATATTATGTGTTTTTTATTATATGTGCACAAGTGCGATGTCGATAAAAAAATCATCTGCTTTCTGTGTCACCGGCAAGGAATCGGGACACGCGTCAAACAGGTGTGATCTCACGAAGGTTGAAAGAGCTTCAGTAAGTATTTCAAAGGATAATGCCATAAGGCCACCTGTCTGTAGTTGTGAATGGGGACCACCTATCAATATCTTGACCGTTAGATCATTTTTTATCTAACGGTTAGTGCTATCCCTTAATCCTCAAGGTCAACTTCTATTATCTTAACAGGATCACGCTTCATTGCCACCTATCCACATTAGCATCTATTAAGGTGAAGGTTAAGGTTATTTGGGTGGTTAATGTCACACAGGCCTGATTACTAACCACTGTAACATCCAGTTGCATCCATCAAATATGAATATCTCTACATTGGTTGTCAGATTTCTGAATGCAGCAATGTTTTCTATGCCATCATCTCTACAGAATATGTAACCGTTATTTGTTTGATCCCGCTTGAGCGAATCAATTGATATAGCTTGCGTGATTACATTTATGATGCCCTTATGTAAGTGCGCATGTGTGCTTTGCCAAGTGTTCTATGTTTTCGACATGTTCGCATGACTTTAAATGTAACTGTCGCCAACATTGTCCAGTCACCGCTACCAGACACAGTAAGCCCCAACATTTTACGCCACACCTAACTATCTATTTCATGTCCTTTCTTCCCAGTCTCCTTTGCACGATTACTGTCTCGACGAGTTTCAAGTCAAAGGAATCAGGACATGCGTCAAACAGGCGTGATCCCGTGAAGGTTGAAAGAGCTTCCCTAAGTACTTCAAGGGATAATGCCATAATGCCACATATCCGCACTTGTCAATGTCAATGGGGACCACATAACATCTGTTAAAGCCACCTGGTGAAAGTTATTTGGGCGGTTATTCAAACAGTGGACCGATTGCGGTGATAGGCCAAGTACCTTACGTGAAAATTTCTCATTTATATCTTCATCGTTAGCTCATTTTTTATGTTTTCCATGCCATTATATCTGTAGAATAGGTAACTGTAAATGTAACTATCGCTGACATTGTCCTGTCACCATTACCAGACGCAGCAACCCCTAACATTTTACGCCACACCTAACTATCTATTTCATGTCCTTTCTTCGCAATCTCCTTAGCACGGTTACTGTCTACTTATGCAATTAGATTTTTTAGTGCATTGGACTGAACGGTTTAATTTTTTTTTGGTCTAATTCACCTTTCACATACTTTATTGCACGTCTCATCATCAGTCAAAAGAAAGAACCTGTGTCCTTTCTTGTCGGGGATCCCATGGTCTCGTTTATGCCTTTTTATGTGGTTTTATGTATGTCACAATGTCAAAAAATTTTATGATGGTGCATTCTTTTGGGAGGATAGCCGCGTCCTTCAAATAATGGGTTCAAATTTTCTTGAAATGGTGAACAATTTCACGCATTCTCGTGATTATAATGTTTCTAAAAAGATGCAGTTTTATGTGGGGTTGAAGAGACGTTGTTAGAATTTGTAATCTTTCCTTGGTGTATTTATAAACTAAGGTTAGACTATTAATCTTTTCTTGTTGTAATATATTAGGATATAAGCCAAGGTATCCTAATATACTTCTTTTTTGTCTTCTTTCCACTACTTTCTATTTCGTCCTCTAGTGGAATATGTGAGGACAAATATTTATTGTAATTTGTAAATTAGTTTATTCTTCCTTAAGAGGAATCTCACACTTGGCCCACACACACTTATGAATGGTGGCATTCATAGACTTGGGAGTTACATTCTAACTCCTCTCTCTCATCTCTATTTAAGAGATGGCCCTCCTCTCTCATTTCTTATGAGGTTTCTTCCTCTTCTCAATTATTGTATGAGCAATTCGCTCTCTCTCTCTCTCTCTATCTATCTATCTCTCTCTCTTCTTCTTAAGCTTTTCATGCCTCATTCATAATGTCACAAGGGGTTTTCTTTGCTTTCCCCTTTCAAATATCTTGCATTTTTGTGTTGGATCTTGGAGCTTTCTCTCTCCTTGTTTATGGTAATATTTTTTCATGCATTCACTCGCTTAGATTCTTTCTTGGTATTATTTATTTTTTGCATATTTTTTTTTCATTTCTAGTATGGTATCAGAGCGGTTTAATCTTTATTTTTTGAGTGTTTGCATGAAGGTACGATTCGATGGAGACTCTTGAGAGAGATTTCACTAATTTCTTTTTTAATCTTCTTAAATTGGTAAAAAAATTAAATTTTTTTTTTGGTTTGGCTGGTTTACCGCCAAACCCGATCTATCTATTGGATTCATTATCTTGGTTTGTGCAGGTTCTCCATTGTGCAGGTTCTTTTAACAAGTTTCATGGAAAGATTTAGATTGTTATTCATTATTTTGTATGTAGGTTTCTCATTTTTTATTCAAAATTCTATTGCTTTGCAGGGTTTCACATTCTTGCATATCTGATTCTAACATGTTTTCCAGCTCTAATAACCTTGCAGATTTTAATATTTTACTACATCTATTTGCTTGTCTTGTAGGGCCTGTCATATATCTTCTCTAATTTGTTTATATCTCTGTCCATTTCAATAACAAGAACAATTTCTTTAATTATTTGTTCATGAAATACAACTGCAATAGAATAACTTTATTTCATAGCAAAAATATAACAAAAATATTAGAAAGTTTGCATATTATCAACAGATTGGAAATTTTAATTGCATCCAAAATTCGAAACAAAATTTTGATTCCTGTCGCATTTTCGAAAACCCAGTAACATCCTCTTTATCTCCAGCTTGAAAGTTAAACATGAAGCTTGGTAATTAAAGTGGTGGCTCTATCTTCATACTGTGAATTCATCTGTCATTTGTAGCTTTCATTATAAATCTGCTTCTAGTACTCTGTTTGACTCCACAGCTAATACTCCTTCCTAATTCATCCCACTTGATCCTATTTGTGCTTGTGTATCAGAACCTCCACGCTGATCTACCTGTTGGGTTATAGTATTTAAACCTTTAGGCGTTGTCTACAGGTGCTTCAAATGTGCAATAGCATCATGTAATTTCACCTCTCGTTCGGAAATTTTCATCACATTCGGGTTATTAACATTAACATTCTAGTTCATAACATTTTTAATGGTTTTATCATTGCATAACATTTTTATTGCAGAACATTATATCATAGCATAACGTTATTGCAGACATTATTAACGTTTCCTGATCATTACAGAAGTTAATCATTGCATAACGTTAACTGATTATAGTAATTCCGATGATAGTTATTAACGTTATAGTCACAGTATTAACATTACATATCGTTCAAAATATATCTATTATAATATCGTTACGTTAATATTATCTACGTTTGATTAATAGTATCTATAATAACGTTATTAATGTTTATATCGTACATAATAGATCTTTGTTGGGATTAAACAAAGAACTGAATTGATTTCGTCTGATTGTAATTTGTCTTGTCAGTTTTTCGTGACTCCTAAGTCTGTAATAATTTGTCAATTAGTGTTAAAGGCCAATTGTCTGAGTTCAAGATAACCATGTCTGTGTGATTATTCATCTTCTTTTCTTTTTTTATCTAATAATGAACAAGAGCAGTTTTAAAAAGTAAGGTCTCTTTTTTTTTCTTTATTTGGATGTTGCAGTGTCTGTTGTAACGTCTCTATTCTTTTCACTATTTTGAGGACCTTTCTATCTGCACCTTCTTCCTTCCTACCGTTTGTTCATATACGTTTTTTTTGCCTTTGTTTGCCTTAGTTAGTAGAGTTTTCAAAGTTTGACTCTTAGAATCATAAAGTTCTAATTACGTATGTATTGGAATTTTGAATTCTTTCCTTTAGAATCTTTAAAGAACTTTAGATTCTTTTTTTTGTAAAAGCTTCTTTAAAATTAAAATTAAAATTCAGCTTAGAAAGTGTTTTATATTTTTTTTCTTTACTTAGTTTTTTTTTAAATATTATCATTATGAGGATAAAAGTTTTTTAATTGTAAAATTTAATCTATTTTGATTTGAAGTTTTTTTTTTAAGAAAATATTTTTTTTCAACATGTCTTTTATATTATTAGAATAAAATTTGAAATATTATTATTGATATAAAAAATTCAATTTTTTTCAAATGCATTCAATCACATTTTATGGTATCATATATCTTAAATTTATGTCTACATTCATTTTAGAAATTAAATTAAATAAATCTTATAGTATAAGGTACATTTTTAGCATTCTAATCTCACATCATTCAATCAATTTTTATTTTTTTTCAAAGTTTAAACTTTTTTATATCTGTTATATATTTCTTTATAAGAATTTTTTTAGGCAAAATATGGTACAATCTTTTTTTAGGAAAAACATATTTGATCCAATGCAATCAAAGTCATTATTTTTTACTAAATTATAATTGTTCAAATTAAATTGTCTTTATGAGTCTTATGTCAAGTTTAGGTGACTTCTTGGTATAAGTTCAATATAGATCGATCATAGCTTTATCTTATAATTTTGCGAGTGCATTTCAATGTGGTTAAAACCCTATATAAGTTATAAATGATTCGAAATTCAATATGATTTCATGCATATGTAAAACATATTTTGTGATGTTAATGAGTTGTGATTAAGTTGGCCATGTGTCACCCGAGGTCATATGTATCCTTGTACTATGGTGTATTAAAACTGTTATAAGCTTCTCGCTTACTCCTTGTTTAACATTCTGTTAAACTGACTTGCTCATTAAATTGATTTTGCATTTTCAACTATCATGCACTTTAAACTGATTCACACTTGTGTTCACCTTGCATGGAGATTTTAACTAATATCAAATTATTTATGCTTATTGCTCTTCAAAATATTTCTTTTTCAAATTATTCGGGTTTATGAGTTATCTTACTCTATTGCCTTCATTTTCATGATTTGATTCAATTGATCTATCTGCACATAGTTGCAGTTTTATGCTTTTATAGCATCTCTTTATGCTCTTGGTAGCATTTTTATGGTTTGATACCATTCTTCTATATATTTTTTTTTGTAAGTTGCATCGGGAGCCAATTTTTTCAAGGTTAACTATGGTGGACCCGACAAGTTTTAACTGACTCATAGTTGCCTTATCTGGCCCGCGGAGTATCCCTCCATCCTATAATTGGTGTGCACTTACTCAATGGAGTTTCCCTCCATTTGTTCCACTTTGTTCCTCAGTGCGAGGATGTTATTTCATGGGGATTTCCCCTTCAAAATTCTTTGTCTTCCTGGTGTAGGCTCTTAGAATTGCTTAATTCATGGTATGAGTTTCACTTTGAGTATATAAGGTGACGCGAGTACCATATCTTGGGGCACTCCATTATAGGAGACTCTTATTTTTCCTCGTGGCAATGAAGTTTCTTGTCCACGATGGATTTCTTATTTGAAGGCAATATGTTGTTTCTCCTCATAAATCATTCATTGATCTGCATCTGAATCTTGAATTGATCTATTACTTAAGGCTCATGTGCTATCATTGTCTCTCTTACATTTCTTTGATAAATATACTAATGTGATAATGTTCTGCATACTTTATTGCCTAGATCGTGGGTCATGTAGGTGATGGAGTCGCGATCCATTCACTTGCAGTGGGATGACTCATTAGTGGACTGTCTATATCCTTGTGATTGACGCAATGTTGATGTAGGTTTCATTAGTTGGCCTTGTCTGTGGTCATTGGTGCATTAGTTTATATCTTTTATGAGAGCATTATTGTTCCAATCTTTTGAGCTTATGATTTATTTTAGATATCATGTTAACTCCATTGCATGTTGGTGAACAAGTACATTTATCTTTATTCATCTATGAGAGTTTATTATAATCACTCAACTTGAAATATTTTCTAACTTGTATATAAGATGCAATTCTACTTGTGGATCGGTGCCTTGTTTTTTTGTTCTATGCTTTTTTTTAGGTGATCCATCAAGGAACCTTCTCAGTTTTTCACAACCTTATGTAGATGTGGCTATGCTTCCACTTGATCACATTCAAAGTACTTCACTTGGATCTACAAATGTACCAATCGGCTTGAAGACAATCAAATTACTTTATCTTGAAGATCGAGTTGCAAATTGTTGTAAATTATGGGTTTAATACCCCTTGTTGTAATTACCCCAAGTAAAAATTAAAGGGGGGTGTTAGAATTTATAATCTTTCCTTGGTGTATTTATAAACCAAGGTTAGACTATTAATCTTTTCTTGTTGTAATATATTAGGATATAAGCCAAGGTATCCTAATATACTTCTTTTTTGTCTTCTTTCCACTACTTTCTATTTCATCCTCTAGTGGAATATGTGAGGACAAATATTTATTGTAATTTGTAAATTAGTTTATTCCTCCTTAAGAGGAATATCACACTTGGCCCACACACACTTATGAATGGTGGCATTCATAGACTTGGGAGTTACATTCTAACTCATCTCTCTCATCTCTAATTAAGAGATGGCCCTCCTCTCTCATTTCTTATGAGGTTTCTTCCTCTTCTCAATTATTGTATGAGCAATTCGCTCTCTCTCTCTTTATCTCTCTCTCTTCTTCTTAGGCTTTTCATGCCTCATTCATAATGTCACAAGGGGTTTTCTTTGCTTTCCCCTTTCAAATATCTTGCCTTCTTGTGTTGGATCTTGGAGCTTTCTCTCTCCTTGTTTATGGTAATATTTTTTCATGCATTCACTCGCTTAAATTCTTTCCTGGTATTATTTATTTTTTGCATATTTTTTTTCATTTCTAATAGACGTATTGTGAATTTGTAGAGGCATTTGTTCCATAGCCAAGTGTCGGTTGTTGGCGTCCATTGTATGGGAGGTGGTGGGAAGACTATTGTTGCTTCGGCTCTCTGCAATGATCTCCAAGTTAAAGGCATGTCCCTTCTAAATCCTTTTTCATGATTTTCTCAATGTTTCAAGCCTATTTTTTAAAATTCATTCTATTTCAAATCTCTAGGTTTTCTCTTCTCATGTAAGAAGATATTAGAACATACCAAACTCTGTGTCTTATGGTATTGTGTTTGATGCAGGTGAACCTCTATATCATTATCACTCTGACTCAAAGTTTTGTATATGTTTGAACTGTTATGAAATTGTACAAAAAACAAATCCTGTTATTTCTGGCATGCTAGCTCTGTCTTGCATACATATAACACAGTATATAATTTAACATGAACATGAAGAAAATGGGGGAGAAATTATTACCAAAGAATCAAGGAGCTCAAATTTTAAAACTCAAACCCAGCAGGGAAAATACATAAGACAATTTTCTATCGGCAAAGAAATATTTACAGATCTCATTATCCCTCTTTCTTCCAAATCTATATGAATGCATTGCTAAATACAAACTTTGGTGAATTAGAGACTTATAATACCATTTTAACATTTTTCATTATTTATTTGACCATATAAAAAAACAATTGCTTTTATACTATTTCTACCATTATTTTTTCATCTTTATCGCTCTTTTATTAGGATGTTTTCTCCTCCTAATTTTCTATTTATATAGACATGCACATGCGCACACAGTGAATTGGTTGTGTGCAAAGCAACACTTTCTTTACATTGTCCTTCTTTGTGCTACACTCTTTTACAAATACAATCGTATTAGACAATAAATCATTGCAAATTTTTTATTTATTTTTCAATTATAATAGGTTTACTAGATTAATAAATTTTTATTATAATATAATTATATTATATTTAAAGTATTAATTAATAATAGTTTGATCTGAATTTTATTTTATTTAAAGAGTTTTTAAAATTTGAAATTTTCTTTAAATTTTCATTCTCTTTGGACAAGTTTTTTTATCAGTCTAGGTAGCCTACTGGATTTAAAGATATTAAGTGGATTTAGTTTTTTATTAATTAGATTTAGTTTGATTAATTAGATTTTTCTATTTAATTAGATTAGTTTATTAATTAGTTTTTTGGGGGGGTTTTAGATTTAATAATTTAGTTAGTTTTAGATTTTTTGTTTTTAATTTTAGTTTTTAATAATATAATGATACTTAGCGAGCAATTAAGTAAAAAGAAATTGGTAAGAGTTTTAAACATACATTTATATCATTTATAGACATGAGTTAGATGAAGTACACATTTTAATATTCTATATGTAAGTTACAATTATGAATAGAAAATTTTTAATTTTTACATTTTCAAAGTTAATTTAAAAGACTATAAAATATATTGTTTGTATATTTATAATTTAATTGGTACAATATTTCACTTACAAAAATATTTACATTTAACAAAAAAAAAAAAAACTTCACATTTATTCGGCCTTCAAATTGCATACCAAGTTGCAATTACTAGTTGTATATTATATAGTTTCAATATAAAATATTTTTAAGTAAAATGTAAATAGGTGACAAAGGTTTGAGGCGAAGATTTCTTGGGTCTTCAATATTTAGAAAAAGTACATTAAGTGAAGCACATATTTGATATTTATTATTAAAATTTAAACGGTCCACCCAAACACAGAACGTTAAAGCAAAATTAGAAAGGCAAAAGTAAAACCGGTGGAAACGGATGAAACGGTTTCAAATATTTTAATCGTCATCCACATAATTTTATAATCATGAACTTAAAATCAGCTAGTAGCCGTACTTCGAAGATAAAGTCTATCTTAAAATATATTATTTTAGCATTTAATTCCTAATATAGTTAATCAATTATTTTTATCTTTTTTCTTTGTTGATTACTTTACATTTCTTTGAATAAATTTTAGTCTTTTTTTTATTGAAACAAAATCTATCATTTTATCGATTGTACGCCCTCATATACGCATGTAAAGGAAGCGGCCAGAGCTGCGTAAATCTCTCTATTAGAAATAGAGTACGAAAGGTATAAGTGCACTCCGAAGTCTGTGGAATGCAATCCAAGCTCTTTGGATTGAATCTGCACCTTTCACGTTCCATAATTGGCGCGACTTCAAGGATTTTCTTACAGTTGAAAAGACTGAGTTATGATTGAATGCTGTGAAAGAGATGTGCGGATTGGATTCATATTCCTTACTTTGTTGTTTTGGAAGAGATTACAGCGTTTCATACTTTTTAAAGCTAACGGAACAAATCACTTCCTTTTACTTTTTATATTCTTCATAGAAGTTGGAAAGACTCCAAGGTTGGTTTTTTAACATTCCTTCCTTGGTTATAAGATTTGGAAAGTCTTTGACTCATCTGATTTTTAATATTCTTTCCTTCCTTGTGAGAGGAGTTTGAAAGACTGACAGATCATCTGATAACGAGGGACAAACTGCCTTTAATGAGTGGAGAGAGTTGGAGAAATGCCATCAAAGTATGAATAAATATTTGTAATCATTTATATTATGACAAGGAAGATGAGTTAAACAAAAACTTTAAATTGAAGTGGATGGGGAGAACATTAGGGGAGAGGATCTATTAGTTGAGCACCCTAACTTGGGGCTTCTCAAAATCCTGTGTGGAAATTTCAAATCACTCTCATTTTTTTTACAGTAGCTTACTTGGTGAATCTCCTGCTTATAACTAAGGTTTCAGAGCCACATCATCAAATATGATGCCACTTCAACATGCTTTTTGCCAAAGTGTCCAAAATAGCCCCCCCAAAAAAGTAAGTGAGACCAATCATTGTGAATTAGGGACCCCAATACTGTGCAGCTGATGTGGCATCACACTATTGGTTGCTTTTTAGAACAAAGGGCACATTTCATTCAATTATGGGTAGTCATCATTAGCAAAAATAATTTTAAAGTCTCAACTATTGGTACAATGTTGTCAAAAATATTGGATATTAAATCAGTGTGGGTATTAAGCTAAGAACTACTATCACAACCATTAGAACGTGTTCAAGTACTGGGTCCTCTCCCCTATAAGGTGAAGTTAAAAAGAGGAGAACATTGTAAGTTTGAAAGACTAACAGATGTTTCGATTATGACAGACAACTAGTTTTAATGAAAGGAGAGTGTTGGAGAAATGTTAGTAGAATATGGATAAATATTTATAGATGAAAAGGAATAAATGGATTAAAAAATAATTTATATGTTGTTTTCTAATTTGAATAAGTGTTTTTAAATTAATATTTTAGATTATATTCGGTCATCCAAAGAGCATAAAGAAAATAATATATGAACAAGTTTTAAAAACTTTAAATTGAAGTAGATAAGAGAATATTATAAAATAAAGTTAAAAGTAGAGGGTGACTAAAACGGCTTGTTTCTAATCTTAAGTAATGTTTCCAAATTTTAAATTTAAGTGAGCTAATGTATAAAAATATGACATACACAATCAAAACTAGAAACACAAGCTATTATAGTATATAATATATAAGAATAAATTAATATATGAGATTAAAATAAATTTCAATTACATCTAGGAAAAGCACTTCAATTTTGAATGACATCAATAGAATGCATACCATAATGATAGTATAAGAAAGAAGAATAGAATTTTTCTCTTTATCTAAGAAGAAATTAAAAAAAAACTTGTTTACTTTAAAAAAGGCATTTTGAATTTCTAATGACATCATCTTGAAGAAGCTATTTGGCTTCATGTTGAACAAAGGGGATGGGTTGATCAAGAATTATATCCAAAGTGAAGGGATAGATAGTGATGAGGATGATGAGTCTACCTTGAACAAAATTATTGAGGGATCTCACAATGGAGATGTGCATCGTCATAGTCACCTTGGGTGTTCTTCCTAGGAACATTCCTTTGCGACAATGCATAATGCTTGGTGGGTTCCTTCTTCTAATGATACATAGCATATACATTATAGATAAAGTATAATGTAGTAGTCAAAATTAGGGAAGGATGCCTAACAATTTTGATACTACTTTTAACCTACTCTAGTATACAAGTCTCAATACTCGGTACTCCCTAATTTTGTTCCTATGTATAAGGTCGTGTGTTGATAGCTAGAGCCTCCCCTATTTTTGTGATGTGGGTTGATGATTTGGATTGTTTGATCCTTGTTGGCCACATCACTCTCAAGATGATGATGTAATACTCTTTTTTATCAACATAATAGGTGTTTCCACTATATATATATGTGTGTGTATATATATATATATATATATATATATATATATATATATATATATATATATATATATATATATATATATATATATATATATATATATATATATATATATATATATATATATATATACACACACACACACACACACACACACACACACACACACACACACACACACACACACACATATACAATATATATATATATACA